>JACEFZ010019361.1:0-70000 GCA_014155875.1 Cepaea nemoralis
TTGTTCTCTCTCTTGTTTTGTAATATGCATCATCCTTCTGATGGCCTGGATGCTCTGATTTCCATTTGGTTCTATAAGTGCTTTTTATAAACCTCTTTGCCTCATTATAGGTTACGTCTATGTCAGGCCGAGGTAGTCGTCCACACTCTTTTGCTAGTCTGCCAGCCTCTTCATTTCCAGGTATACTGCAATGTGATGGGATCCACTGTATTACAACTTTTTTGGATTTCTCTCATAGACCATGGAGTGCTGCTCTTAGGTCAGCTAGTTCTGTGCTGTTTTTGCATTTCAGTATTGAGAAAGCTGCCTTTGCATCTGTAAAGATAGCTATTTGCTTCTCTTTATTTTCCTCCATCATATTTTCTGCTGCAGTTTTCAAAGCCTCTACCTCCGCTTTGAAGATACTTGAAACTTTTCCAGTTGCCACTGACTGTTTTATTTTTCACTACATTTTTTGTTAAATTTAGGAGAGTTCCTCCTCCTCCATTTTCTATTGAATTTTGGCTGATCCATCTGTATATGCATGGGTCCAATTGCTGCTTGGATAATGTTCTTTTATGTAGTTTAGGGTTATTTTTCTTCTTTCGGTTTCATTCTGAGTGTTCTTTTTCTCAATACCAGGAATGTTTTCTATCATCTCAGGCAGTTGCTGCCGTCTCCAAGCTGGGAAGTTGTATGCATTGTAAATGGGTTTGACTGTTGATATGTTAAGTATGGGATCTGCATTAATCTTTCGTTTTGCAAATTTCTACAAAGTTGCTACGCTTCAGTCTTCCCTTTCCAAAACCATTAAACCTGTTATACATAGGGCGGTCTGTCAATATTCTGAATTTTTCTGCTTGTTGCTGGGCTCTGCTATCTCTTCTATCCTGCATTGGTTGTAAACAAGTGATCTTTTCTAGTTCATTAATAGGCGTTATCTTCAGGCTTCCAGTTATGATTCGCATTCCTTGATTTTGGGCTATACTTATATTGTTAAAGTTTGACTTAGCTGCTGTTGCCCAATCTGCAATGCCATATTCCAGTAATGGTCTCAGCCGTCCAGTATATAACTTTTTGAGAACTTTCTCATATGCTCCCCACGTTGTACCAGCAAGCTTTTTCATGATTGCCATTCTTTGCCTCGCTCTTGTTCGATTTTTCTCAACGTGTGTCTTCCATGTCAGGCGACGATCAAAGGTGACTCCTAGATAGTTTGGATTTTATTCATGGTGCAATATGTTTCCATTCAATAACAGCTTAGGTTGATGAGTTTTATTTGAGAGGGATAACACTGTGCATGTTGTTTTCTCCTCACTTATCTTCACTAGCCATGATTTAGACCAGTCCTCTAGCGCTAATAAAGATTGCTGTATTCTGCTGTTAGCTGTACTAATATATTCTTCAGATGACCATATGGCTAGGTCAACTGCAAAAAAAGATGTGTGTACTCTGGCTGGAAAGTTTTCCGTGATGTCACATGCTAGGAATAATGTTGGTGAAAGAACTCCTCCTTGGGGGACACCTTGCTCCAACAGCATCATTTTGCTGATTTGTCCTTGTACTTTTGTCCTGGCAGTTCTGTTCTCAAGGTAGTAGCTGATCCATTTATACATTTTCCCACAAACATGAATTTTTGCAGTTTTAATTTCAGTCCTTCCTTCCATACCTTATCAACTGCTTTTTCTAAATCTATCCAGACCGCTAGTGTGTGCTTTTTCTCTTGGAAGGCATCCTTTATTTCCTGAACTATATAGGTTATTTGATCTTCAATGGGTCTGCACTTTCTTAATCCTGCTTGGTGTGGTGTTAAGAGTTTCTTTTCTTCCAGATGCCATGTTAGCCTGCCATTGATAATGCCTTCCATTAATTTTCCTGCACAGCTAAGTAGACTGATAGGTCGATAGCCATTTGGTTCTTCCGGGACTTTTCCTTTCTTTGGGACTGGTATTAGTATAGCTTCCTGCCATGCCTGTGGGACTATTCCTCTCTTCCAGCTGTAATTTAGGACTGCTAGTAGTTTCATCTTTGCCTTAGTGCCTAGTCCTATTTGCATTTCATTTGTGATTCCATAGTTTCCTGGTGATTTCTTCTTTTTTAGGGTATCCATTCCTGTTCCAATTCTTCAATTGTTAGATTTGCCAACATATATTCTGCTGCTGTCTCTGTATTACTATGATGTATCTGTTTGTCTTTGATTGCCTTCTTCTGTTCGGTTGTAATATCAATGTGGTTTGCACTGGCATAGTGTTCCATTAGTGCATTTGCAGCCTTTTTTTCCTGTAAGCAAGGCATTTTCTTGTTTAATTGTTATTTGTTTGTTTCTAGGTTCTTCATTGTTCATGGCTTTAACTAGTTTCCATAGTTTGTTTCCATCCCTGTCACAATTCAGGTTTCCTGATTTTTCCCTCCAACAATCTCTTGTTGTTTGACTTACTGTTCTTTTATATTCTCTGAGATGGGTTGAGAGAGATGTTCGCTTCAGTTGTTTGTTCTCTTTCTGCTGTCTTCCTGGCATCTTCAACTTTTTTCTCCAAAATTTGTAGTTCTTCAGTCCAGTATGGTTTGTAATTTTTCCTCGCTCCTCTTGGAATAGACTCAGTATTATTGCTCTGTTTAGACTTTCCACGATTTGCTTCATGTTGCTATATCGTGTATTTATGTTTTCACAATATTTGTCTGTTAGTATTGCAAATCTGCCCCAATCTACTCGTTTGTAATTCCAGCGGGGCAAAGGCTTTTGCTCCTGCGGAACATACTCCATATTTATTACAAGCTTGATTGGTATGTGGTCACTACCTGCTAATTGGTCAAGCACATGGCGATCGATTTCGTGGAAGATGTCTCCTGTGCAGAAAGCTAAGTCTAGAGTAAAAGTGGTAAACCATCTTCTGGAGTAGAAGCTCGGTGTGTCATCCGCCTTGTTGAGTAGATGGAGATTTGAGTATATTTCCCAGTCCTCCACTTTATCTCCTCTTTTGTCAGTATCTGAGTATCCCCATCTTTCTGAACTGCTATTAAAATCTCCGACAATAATGCAGTTTGTGTCAGTTATTTTCATGTTTGAGAGTGTAAGGTCCTTATCTGCTGGGCTATACAGATTGTAAATTCTCATTTTGACGTCCTTTATCATTATATCAACACCTATCATTTCCGTTTGGTTGTCAAAGATCACAGATACTTCGCTGCAAGGTATTGTATTTCGTGTAAGTATTAGAACTCCTTCTTTGTATCCTTCGCGGTCAAAACGTGTGGCCTTATATCCTCTGACTGAGAATTTGCGATTGGCGTTAAGGTGTGTCTCTTGAATGCATGCCCCATCCATTCTATCTTTATGAAGACGCTGTGTTAGGGAGACATTCTTGTTATAAACTCCTTCGGCATTCCACTGTAGTATGTTGAGTGTCCGGGGTGTTTGGTAAATAGCTCTTAACCTACTCCTCTGTGCCTTGACTCCACATCACAAGAGAAGGTAACTAACTAACTAACTAGCTAGCTATGTAGCTAGTAAGCTAGCTAACTAACTAACTAACTAACAAACAACACTAACATAAATGACAAACAAAGCTAACTAACTAATGAACTAACTAACTAACCAACTAACTAACTAACTAACTAACTAACTAACTAACTAACTCGCCAGCTAACTAACTAACTAACTAAATAACTAACTAACTAACTAACTAACCAACCAACTAACTTACTAATTTACTATCAAAACTGACCAACAAATCTAACTAACTAGTGAACTAACTAACTAACTAACTAACTAACTAACTAATTACAAACTAACTGACTAACTAACTAACTAACTAACTAACTAACTAAGTAACTAACTAACTAACTTACTTACTTACTAACAAAACTAGCATAACTGACTAACAAATCTAACTAACTAATGAACTAACTAACTAACTAATTAACTAACTAACAAATGAACTAACTAACTAACGAACGAACTAACTAACAAATCTAACATAACTAACTAACTAAATACTAACCAGCTAACAACTCTAGCTAACTAACTAAATAACAAAATCAACAAACTAACTAACACATCTAAGTAACTAATGAACTATCTAACAAACAAACAAGCAAATTTACTAACTAACTCAATAAATATATAACCAATTAACTACTCAACTGACTAACTAACTAACTAACTAACTAACTAACTAACTAACTAACTAACTATTGTTGTTGGTGTTGTTTTTGTTTGTCCATCAAGAATGATGATGACCATTCATTTCATCCAGTGGGGTTGAAGGTATGCAGCCGTGGGTTCTAAGATGGCTGATAAGGCCTATTTTGCTCAAAATGTTCTTTGACAATGTGGGTAAAGAATGCTTGACGTTACTGGAGGAGGATTTCCTGCAGTGGTTTTTCTGTCCTGCCTTTTCTTCACAGCTCTTGCCGTCCTGGTTGCCTCACATATGACTGCACCCTTGTGTAATGATGCACGCCACGAATTTCGGTCTCTGGCTGCAGCCTCCCAGGTGTCATTATGAATTCCAAAAGCATTCAGTGAGATTTTCAGTGTCTTTAAAGCGTTTCCTTTGGCCACCTTGGAAGCGTTTATCACAACCTTGTTCGCCGTAAAAATTTCGTTTAGGGAGCCTGTGATCTGGTATGCGAGTCAAGTGACTATCCCAGCGAATCTGATTCTTCATCAGTAGAGTGTGGATACTGGGCATATACGCTCTTTCTAGGACTTAAGTGTCTGGAATCTTGTCTTGCCATTTAATTTTCAATAGCTTCCTTAGGCAGACTGTGTGGAAGTGGTTTAATTTCCTAGCGTGTCGCTGATAAACAGTCCAGGTTTCACAAGCATATAGCAGTGTGGATAATACATCTGCTTTTTAGACTTTTAGCTTTGTTTGCAGGCTTATTCCAGTTCTGTCCCATACATTCTTGTACAGTCTGCCAAAGGCCGAACTGGCCTTGGAGATTCTTGCATTCACTTCGTCATCAATTGTGGCAGCTTGTGACACAGTGCTGCCAAGATAGGTGAATTTGTCCACAACACTTAGTCTATGATCATTCACTTTGATATTCGGCACAGTGTGATTATTCCCCGGAGCTGGCTGGTACATAACTACAGTCTTCTCCAAGTTGATATTGAGCCCAAAGTTGGCACAGGCATGTGAGAAAGCTGAAACATTAAGTTGCATGTCCGCCTCTGAGTTGGCGTATAGAGCGGAGTCATCAGCAAACAGGAGCTCTCTGACGGTGTCGCTGTCAATTTTGGGTTTAGTTTTCAGCCTTCTGAGAGTGAATAACTTTCCATCCATACGGTAGTTGATGTCTATTCCAATGTCGTTGTTCTCGAAGGCATTCGTCAACATAGCTGAAAACATGAGGCTGAACAGTATTGGTGCCAGGACACATCCTTGTTTCACTCCATTGGTGACAGGAAAGGGCTCAGACAGTTCACATTTTCCTGTACTCTTGCCTACATGCCATCATGAAATAGCCTCATTATCTATATAGATTCATCCGCCTTGTTCACCGCCCCAGTATTTTATGTACTAGGGATGGGCATTCCCTTAGCAGAATATTACCTCTACTTCACTCAAGTAGTTTAGCCAGTCTGTTGCCAATAATGTTGCCCGTGGTGTGGCCACCGCAGTACACAAGCGGTATTCGGGGAGCCATACATGAGCTAGGTAAAGAGATGCGAATCAAAGAGGATCCTGGTCTTTCAATTGGGATGTCGCTGCCACTCAACGTAAGGTACTATACCTCTTTCTTTATCCTATACCACACCTAAATATCTAATATATTAACTTACTAACGTACTAACTAACCAACAAACTAGCTAACTAACTAGCTAACTAGTTAGCCTGCTGCCTCACTCACTCACTCACTCACTCGCTCACTCACTCACTCACTCACTCAATCACTCTCTCACTCACTCACTCACTCACTCACTCACTCACTCATTAACTCACTCACTCATTAACTCACTCACTCACCCACTCACTTATTCGCTCACTCACTCACCATTTCACTTACTTACTCACTAAGTATAAATTAATCAATTCTACTTACCTTCAGATAATGTCCACAAATGAGCAGACACTAATACAACCAAACACAGACAGCTTAATATTGTCCACATCCTTACGTGTTTATAATTAAAAGATGATATTTTTAAATGACTGTTAATATTACAGTAATACCCGAGCTTACTAAAATATTCCGACTAGTATTCCAGTATTTTATTGTAGCTAATACATTATAAAACCATAGATAAATGATTTTAATATTCGGCCTCTTGGCTGATGTTATAATATCGGGACTATCTGCTATATTATCTTAGATATTCTTTTACAACATCCTAGACAGTCTATTACAGTAACATGCGCAGTATATTCACAAGCAACAATCGACGCTCATAGAAACATCCACCAGTAACGATTGACAATAATATAGGAACAAAATAGTGTTATTTTATGTCGCTTGAGCCTGATGACTGTTCTATCTCTTGTCGGTACATGTACTTCTGTAAGTGCCACTTATGAATCAATATAGCTTGGTGTGTCTCTCGATTCATATCCTGGTTTGGTAGTTGTTAAAGATTAGTCAACAATAAGCTTCACATTTCTTATTTTACCGTCGTTCTTCACATTTCGCTTTCTATTCTTCCTCTTCGTTCACGTCAGCATCAATAAATGCAAAGAAAGCAGCAACCAGCTTGTGCATTTTGACATCCCCATTGTGTTTGTTCTCAAATGGAAGGGGTGTAGCCCAACATACTTTTCTCTGTTCTGTATATGTCGGACACTCCTGCAACAAATGTTTAGCTGTTATTCTACCGGCTCCACAGTTACATTCAAAAGTATCTGCAATCTTTAGTTTATAAAATATGTGGTATGTCAGCCTGTTGTGGCCTGTCTGTAGTCTGAAGATTGTAGATCAATCTTCCGGTCCAATATGGAGGATAGGCGGTTGAGCTGTTAAAGCCTCTGGAGTGTTTATGCTTGTGGCTACGGTTTGCTTACTCATTTTCCTCATGTTGGAATGGTAGTGCATGGGTCCATCGCCCAGCTACTGAGTTAAGTGCATGGAGCGACACCGTGAGCTGTGGATTTCATGTGGAGTGCTTTTGCATCTGTCCGCGGTTGTTTGTATCGTGAACTGCATTTTCTGAAAAATGTCTGCCGACGGGTTGCTAAACTAACTGGGTTTGCCTTATGAGGTAATGCGTGGCTGCTGGTTTTCTAGTGACTGCTTCTTCCTTCGACGATGAACTGTATTTCTAGTGGCGGACTTGTGTGTTGGCATTCTGTCAGCGGTATTATTATGCACAGTATACTAGTGCGGGCTATTGTTTTTCCGAGACGCCTATCTGTTTCCCTTATCACATGGGGCAGTGAGAAGCATTTTGTGTAATATTCACTGGCACATGAACGGAGCATTATAGGGCGACCATATACCGTGAAGTTGGAACCGCGACTAAATAACTAACTAACTGAAGATTGTAACTTTACTTTTCGGTTGAACAAGTCTTTAATCTTTCTGGTGACATGAATGTCGGTATCTTATGGGCGTTGTTCTGGTTTCAATGAATTAAACTAACATATAATTGCATACTTTCGGAGATCTATCATCATCATCATCATCATCATCATCATCATCATCATCATCATCATCATCATCATCATCATCATCATCATTATCATGAACATCAGCAGCCATTATTGCAAAGGTTATTTCTAACAATCGCTGGCGGATGGACTGTGGAGTTTGCGATTAACAGGTAAGAAAAACAAAAAAGGGTCGCTGGGTTTACTGAAGTAGGGTCACGAATCATGGAGGGAAATGGAGGAAAGGCGTTAGACACAAGTATTGGCACTTCAATAACCCCTCCCCACGATGCCTCACGGCTTAATTGGAAAACAACAATAACAACATCAGCAGACAAGAATGATACCAACTTTTGCCTTTCTCGTCAATGTATTCTGATTGTTTTGCTTCTTGTTTTTCACTACTTATTAGACACCTTTTTTGGTCTTGTTTCCTTTATTGTTCTCATTTCTCATCGTTTCGTTTATCGTTTCTCATTTGTGGAGCAATCTTCAAGAAATTAAGAACACCAGCATTTCCTATACATACAGTCGCAATCAATTTGAACACTACCTCAGTACAGACTGCATGTTCCACCCCACCCGCCCGCCCACCCACCCCCAATAAAAAAAGTAATAATAATTATCTCAGATGGCAACTATTATAATAAACATACCCTTATGTATGTACGTTACATCTACAATAGGTAATTATAACTGGCGTGTTACAAATTGTTTAAGTGAGTCATGTATTGCTTAGCCCTACGAAAAAAATAATTTTTTTTAGACGCCAAGCATGAGGCCTGCTAAATCCAAATATCACATTTATTTGTATCAGTTCCAGTGTTTGAGATACAGGCATGTCTGTATTTAATTAATATTATTACCTTATTTTATGTCATTTATGATCTGTTTAAGTCCCCGCTAATCACTGGTATCATGAAGGCTAACAGACTGCAACGGCTGGGGCATATAGAAAGAATGGAAGATAATAGGGAAACAAAACTCGCTTACACTCAAGAAATAAATGACTGTAGACCCCGAGGTAGACCAAGAAGACGGTGGAGAGATAATATATATACAGACCTACAAGCACTTGGAATCAGCGACTGGCAAGAGAAGGTCAACCAGAGAGACGAATGGAGACGGATTGTACCTGCAGCAAAGAACCTCAATGGCTCGGAATGCTGAAGAAGTAGAAGAAGACCTTATTTTATGTATAAAGCTCTGGAAAAAAAAAAACTATTGATATCTAGTCCCTTGGAAATAAAACTGCTTGTTTACTTACAGTTTCAGTTTTACAAGAATCTTTCACGAATTGTCTTTTTTAAAAAATATATTTTAAGCCACTGCATGCATGTTAGTATGCTAGTTATTTTCTTACACTTCTAACGCAGAATGGCATCATCTTGAAGAAGAGCATGTTTTCTTTCACCGGATTTATTTTGTTATATTTGTGGAGAATACACTTTGAAAGAAAAACATAGGATGCATATAACTGTTTTTGTTTGTTGTTGTTATATATGTTGATAATACACTATGAATCGTTTTAGGGTCTTAATGTCTATACATGAGGAATTGACACCTGATGAATTGGCTGTGCAAGCTAGAGATATCGTGATAACTGCATCCAAAGATTTAATTCCGATCAAGAAAAGCAACAAAAGCCATGGATTACATCAGAAAGGATAGAATTAATAAAAGAACAAAGGGAACTGAAACATAAAGGAGGTGAATCCGATAACAGCAGGATGAAGTATAAATCTTTAACCCGAGAAACACAAAAGAACACAAGAAAGGACAAAAACCAGTATATACACGATTGTTGTACCAGAATAGAGCAATATCATACGACTGGAAGAGATTAAGAAATGTTCAAAAAAATGAAGTTATTAATAGAAATGTTCAAAAAAATGAAGTTATTAATAGAAATGTTCAACCTCAGTTAAATGTTATCTGTAACAATTTGAGAAATATATTAAATGCATCTAAACAAATTCCAGAAAGATGGCAAGAATACTGCAGTGGAATGTATGATATGAAGGCAGTCAGGAGATGAATGAAATACATGAACCAATGACAATAGAGACAGAACCTGAACCCTGATTAGATGAAATTGCATGGGCAATAAAAAATGGATGTGATGAGATACTAGCTGAACTAATTAAAGCGGGAGAAGAAGAAAGCATACACATTTATCACGCATTATGTAAAATGATATGGAAATATGGTATATGGCCAAAAGATTGGAAGAGAACTATCTTCATTTCAATACCAAAAAAGGGCAATCTGAAATTATGCACCAACTATAGAACTGTTGCCCTGATCAGTCAGGCAAGTAACATTCTACTAAAAATCTTAATGGGAAGACTTCGTAAGAAAATGGAAAAAGAAAGTAATGTGGTTCAAGCTTTGACATCAAGCAAGGAGTCCGCCAAGGCTGTGTGCTGTCCTGTACACCAATAATATAATGGGAAATGTCAGAGATGGTATAAACATGGAGCAATATGATGCTCTAAATATCGGTGGTCATGACATTCCAGAGATTCAATATGCTGATGATACAGTATTTCTATCCACAACACAGAATTGTATAGTAAACCAAATAACCTCAACCCAATTGAATAGTAAAAATCACAACTTATATTTTAACAAATTATTTGTGGGAAAATAACATGTTTAAACATTGGAATTATATTGGAGCTTAAGAACCACTGTGATGATAAAAAATGGAAGTATGCAGATTCAGATTCTGCTAGACGACTTGTTTCACACGGAAATGAAATACAAATTCCAACTTTCACTCAGACTCTGTATTCCCTGCTAGAAGATAAGACATCAGAGGCATTTGAGACGGCAAATGACAATGATAGTGAATGAGAAGATTGATTGATTGATCTTTATTTTCAAAGGGTCACAAATTGGGCCCGGAGGTCCGTCTTATATTCGGCACTTCCAGTGACTCATCTTTCGTTCATCAATAGTGCATGACACATTCACATAGGAAAGAAAACATTGTCAAGTGAATATTGTAAAAATAGACAATGCATATTACCATATTATGAGACACATCCCTACCCACCCACACATCACCCAGCCACCACAAATCCTCCACAAACAATCTCCCACCCACCCACCCACACACCCCGAACCCACACAAACACCCCCATGTACATACAAATCCCATCCACGCACCCACCCCCCTCCCACACACATCCACCACCTATACACACATCTCCACTCATCCCCCTCCCCACACAGACTCACCCACCCACATATCCTCCTCCAAAACACCCAAACACCTCTCAACGACCCAGCGAAACACACATCCCCAACCACACATCCCCCACACGCACATTCTCCATTAACCAACACATCCTGCACCCACCCACACACACACATCCTGCACCCTACCCACACACACAAATCCTCAACCCCACATCTCCCACCCACACACATCCCAATCCAAAACAATCTCCCCCACCCACCCACACCAACACATCCCTTATCCACACACACAAACACATTCCCCTCCCACACATCCTACCCACACACATCTCCCCACCCACACATACACCACTCACCCACACATCCCCCAATCACCCATCCCCCAAACACACATCCCTTCAATACACATCCCCAACCCACACACATATGCCCCACCAACCCACACATCCCGCACCCACTCACCTCACTCACGCACGATAATTATCCAGCTGCTCAAGGCTTCGACCAGAGTGAACTGAATGATGTAACCGATATCTATATCTCTCCAAGGAATCTTCAGAACTTGTTGGCTTCCGGATTGAAAGAAAGAAAAAATATTTACTGCTGAAACAAAGGTTAGAATGTATCTCAGCAGAGATCATTGTTTTCTTCAATTCTTTTGCACATTTCACATGCGTTTAATGCGTATTTTTCTTTTGGTATCAATGATAAGCTTCATAAAGTGATGTATGAACGAAATAATGCATTTGAGCAAAGAGATGAAAAGGGCAGAGTGTCAGACGGGCCTGCGTGACCATGTCTTAACCCTTTAAAAATGAAAAACAAATTCGTTCGTTCCTGTGTTTGGTCTTGCTGTTCGTTATGTTGTTGATCTTGTTGATGTTTATTTTGTTGTGGGTCTTGCTGATGGTCTTGTTATTGGTCTTGTTGATGGTCTTGTTGTTGTTTATTTTGTTGGTTGTCTTGTTATTGGTCTTGTTATCTGTCTTGTTGTTGCTTATTTTGTTGTTGGTCTTGCTGATGGTCTTGTTGTTGGTAGTGTTGTTCGATTTGTTGTTGGACGTGTTGTTGGTCACACTGTTGGTCGTGGTATTGGTCTTTTTGTTCCTCTTGTTTGTTTTTTTTTCGTTTGTTGTTGGTCTTGTTGATGGTTTTGTTTGTTGATCTTGCTGTTCCTCTTGTTGTTTCTCTTATTGTTGTTCGTTTTGTTGTCGGTCTTTTTAATGGTCTTGCTTTTCGTCTTGTAGATGGTTGTGATATTCATCTTGTTGTTTGTCTTACTGATGCAATTATTGTTGGTCTTGTTATTTGTCTTGTTGTTCCTCTTGAAAACACTAACAAATCAAACACAACATGGGAAAACATAATAGAGTCATATAACTTCCAACAGTTAGTCAAACAAGCCACTAGAATAACTAAATCATCTGCAACACTTATAGATCATATTTATACTACATGTGCTGACAACATCACATAATGTACTGTACCTATTAATGCAATGAGCGATCACTACCCAGTATGTTGCATGTGGTCGAAAAGAGGCACCAAAACTCCAAAACACAAACATATAAGTATAAAATATAGAAATTACAAAAATTTTCAATCGAGACGTCTTCTTACAAGATTAGCTCAACTCATCTCTGGACTATGTTTACCAGCTTCCTGACCCAGACGATGCTATGGACCCACTGGCTGAAGACCTTTCTATGTATATTTTATAAGCATGTTCCATTTAAGGAAGTTCGTGTTAAACATCACACTAAGCCCCCGTGGATCACACAGGAGGTAGCTGAACTTATGAGAGACCGGGACAGGGCACATAAAAATAGAGATCTAACTATGTACCGTAGTTTGAGAAACAAAGTTCAATATGTTATTCTAAAGGAAATGAAAAACTATTTTAAGAACTTAATAATAGATAAAACCAACATTAAAGATATATGGAAAGCAATTTATACCTTGACAAACAAACACAAATCATCACAATCATTACCATCAAATCAGGTTACATGTGATCAATTCAGTAGATTCTTTCAGTCCGACATAAACCAACTGAAGGCTGCAATGTTTTCTGTTGTTTGTCCATGAAGAATGATGATGACCATTCATTTCATCCAGTGGGGTTGAAGGTTTGGAGCCGTGGGTTTCAAGATGGCTGATAAGGCCTATTTTGGCTCGAAATGTTCTTTGACAATGTGGGCAAAGAATGCTTGACGTCTCTGGAGGAGGATTTCCTGCAGTGGTTTTTCTGTCCTGCATTTTCTTCACAGCTCTTGCAGTCCTGGTTGCCTCACATTTGACTGCACCTTTGCGCAATGATGCACGCCACGAATTTCGGTCTCTGGCTGCAGCCTCCCAGGTGTCATGATGAATTCCAAAAGCATTCAGTGAAATTTTCAGAGTGTCTTTAAAACGTTTCCTCTGGCCACCCTGGGAGCGTTTACCAAAACGCAGTTCGCTGTAAAAAATTCGTTTAGGGAGCCTGTGATCTGGCATGCGAGTCAAGTGACCAGCCCAGCGAATCTGATTCTTCATCAGTAGAGTGTGGATACTGGGCATGGGTGCTCTTTCTAGGACTTCAGTGTCTGGAATCTTGTCTTGCCTTTTAATCTTCAGTAGCTTCATTAGGCAGACTGTGTGGAAGTGGTTTAATTTCCTAGCGTGTCGCTGATAAACAGTCCAGGTTTCACAAGCATATAGCAGTGTGGATAATACAACTGCTTTGTAAACTTTTAGCTTTGTTTACAGGCTTATTCCAGTTCTGTTCCTTACATTTTTGTACAGCTTGCCAAAGGCTGCACTGGCCTTGGGGATTCTTGCATTCACTTCGTCATCGATTGTGGCAGCTTGTGACACGGTGCTGCCAAGATAGGTGAATTTGTCCACAACACTTAGTCTATGATCATTCACTTTGATATTCGGCACAGTGTGATTATTCCCTGGAGCTGGCTGGTCATAACTACAGTCTTCTCCAAATTGATATTGAGCCCAAAGTTGGCACAGGCATGTGAGACAGTTGGAACATTATGTTGCATGTCCGCCTCTGAGTTGGCGTATAGAGCGCAATCATCAGCAAACAGGAGCTCTCTGACGGTGCCGCTATTAATTTTGGTTTTAGCTGTCAGCCTTCTGAGATTGAATAACTTTCCATCCAAAGGCTGCAATACCAGATGCGCCTCGTGTCAGAGTCTCACATGGAGTCGGTAGAAACATAAAGATAGAAGGGAATTAGAGAAGGGGCATAACCCCAATACAAGGGAGACACACTCGAATGCTCGAACAATCCAGAGCCTTCGAGAAGCATAGGTCAGTTCGCATACAGCTCCGTGGACACGCTGACTGCGTGCCAGGACCTTTTCCACGAGAAGCTCAAGGAGAGTTACAGCCCGTGTCCGATCAAGACACGTTAGAGGGCAGACACGGACTGGACATCGAAGAAGCAACAGGGTTTACCTTAAGGGGGACTTGATAGCTTAAACCCCAAGTGTATTTAGGGGTCTTATGCATATGTTAGATAGCTGATAGAGTTGTTGTATTGATCATGTATTATTGGTTTATTGTAAACTCCTGTGATATGCAATCCGAGGGTTGCTGGCTGCGAAAACCTTTCTTCGCCAGCTTAATGTAACATAATATAAATAAATGATGTTCGATTGTATCTGAACGGAGTTTGTTGCCTGTATGAGCCCGGGTTTCATTCCCCTAGGTATCCAGGACGGTGACAGGCTATTTGGGGGCTAGCCGGTTTTGGCAAGCACAAGCTTTACTTTCCAGACAGCTCTTGGTTTTGCCAAGTAAAATATATCAACTTTCGTACATGACAAAGTCTATAACTTTGCAGCTATCATCGTATTATCTGTGAATGAGCTATTGTAGCCCCTATACAAAAGTAATTGAAATGATTATGATGTTCATGAAATTTGACATTGACATGACTGGACAATTACAGTGACCGTTACTAATTTTTTTTTATTCCAACATCAGATTGTTCCGCGAAATATCGTGTGTATGTAACCTCTCCTCCAGCAGTGGCGAGAAAACAGCAGAACCAAACAAGACTACAGTCAATACACCAGGAAAAATAAGATGAGTCCCATTTCATGCTCATTATATCCCTAAGCGATACTCATGCATTTTTCATTGATGTAACATTTTTCATTGTATTGGTTTTTATATATATGCTAATCTCATAACCAAGCAAACCTGCTCGTGCAAATTTGAATGTAAACATTAAGGGGGATAACCAAGTTCTGTACACCCAGACTAATATCAAAGGGATTTAATTTCAATAAAGTGAACACTAACTATAATACAAGATGTCAACATTAGAACAGTGCATTGAATTAGGAATTAGGTTAGGGTATACTGCCGAGAAACTTTCAGAATGGGCACAAAAGACGCATTCAGAAAATATTGCACGAGAGGACAGAGCAACGGAAAGAGAAGAGAAAAAGATGCAAGCGGAAAGAGAAGAGAGAAAGATGCAAATGGAAGCTGAAGAAAAGAAAATGCAACTGCAGGCTCAAGAGAAGAAGATGCAAATTGAAGCTGAAGAAAAGAAAATGCAACTGCAGGCTCAAGAGAAGAATATGCAAATGGAGCTCGAAGCTGCGACCAAGCAAGCCCATTTAAACGCAGAAACACAGATAAAACTGAAACAAATGGAAATTGACTCCAACTTAGAAATTTCAGTAAACAAAAGTAGAAGTAAAGAAGAGGAGCAAAAATACAACAAATATAAAGGCTTAGCAAAGCCCTTTTGTTCAGGAGATTCAATAAGCGCATACTTAGAGAACTTCGAGTGTTTGATGACTTACCATAACGTTGCAAAAGTCGACTGGGCATTTATTCTGATGAAAAATTTAGCATTAGAGCCCTTAAAAGTGATATAGACAGTTCCACAAGACATGAGGAAAGATTACGATTATTTGAAACAAAGAATACTCCAACATTTTTCACTAGACACAGCAGGCTATCAACTACAGTTCTCAAAATTAGCCCCATCACCTAACCAAACTTTCATAGACTACGTGTCCACAGTCCAAGATATTTGTACAAAATGGATAACCTCAGCAAAAACAAATAAAAGCCATGATAAACTAAAGGAGCTAATTATAATCGATAAAATCATTACCACAATACCAACCACTTTTTCTAAATTTTTAAGGCAAATGGATTGTAAAACTATCCAAGAAGTAGAAAATAAGGGGAGCGCATATTTTACAGCTAACCGCGATATTTTTCAGTTAAATATGAGCCAAAATGAAACAGCAGCGGCTACAAACACCAAATATTCAAAACCTAATGAAAATAGGTTCAAACAACGCTCTAAGTTCACAAAACCAGTCATGTGTCAGTATTGTCATCTGACACACGAACAGTACGCGATGTGTGACAAATCACCGAATTATCCACATCATCTCCAAATGATAGTAGAAAAACAAAACAAAAAAACAAAAGGGACGCATATCAGAGAGCAGTTAAATGTTATTTTTGCGCGAGTTTATGTGCATTTTTCAGCACGTTGTGATGGGAGAAAGATGATGAAGCAGGCAATTGCCGCATTAATAGATACATCGTCGGATGAAGAAACTGAACAACAGAACGAATGCGACATCCAGAATGAAAGTGCGAATGAGTTAGGTAATGCAGTAGAGATTATTAACACCATCACTGATAACAGATGTAACACCTGCAGAAAATTTCAGCTTGATACCACTTTGTTATGCGGCCACACAATCCCAGTGTCTAACGAAATGGCCAACACAGCCTTACCATCAACAGGCAAGTTAAAGTTTGCAACAGGTTTTGTTAATAACAAACAATGTACACTAATACGAGATAGCGGGGCAACTCTTTGTGGAATGAAAAGAACATTAGTTAATGACAAAGACTACACAGACAAATACGTAACATGCCGCACATTCGCAGGCACCATTGAAAGATAACCCCTAGCACTGGCCGAAATTCAGACACCTTTTCTGTCAGGACAAGTGCTATGCGCAGTATTAGAAGATCCTTGCGCTGAAATTATTCTTGGAAATCTTCCTAATATAGAATCCTGTTCTGAAGATGAAATCAGACAATGGGAACAGAAAAACTGCATCCAGAAAGCAAACTGTGAGTCCAGAACTCAAGAACACATTTGCATGTCTCAAACTGCCAAAAGCACAAGGGAGACCACCGATGACGGAATTCAAAACGAATTTACAGAGGTGCATAACATAGGGGCGGTTGAATCTTGCAATGACACCATCAGCATAAAACCTCGAACTGAGGACGCAACCGAAACTCGAAATTGTGAACCTGTAAATGTGCAACAAGAGACAGAATACGCCAATATAGTGACAAAACAAATGACTCACATAACCCACATAAACAACTCAACAGAGACAACAGGGAACACTAACCGGACTAACAGAAACAACATTGACAAGAACAACGATGACAATTCCACTTTAACGACACATTCTCTTAACGGAAACGACGAAGTCAACGACACAATAGCAACCACTCTTCTTAATCATGACAAATATCTTGTCGAGTCATCACAAACCGACTCGACTTCTTTAAATCACTCCCAACCGAAACCATATTATACCAGGAACAACAATAACAGAAGCACAGCAACAACAATACTTCTTAACAACACTACTACACAAGACAATGAAGACAATTTCACATTACAGACAATTTCTCAGGAAGACAAAACCTCAGTTACCAAACCAACAACTGAGAGAACTCATAATTTCCAACTTTATGAGTCGAAAGAATTTGGTTCTCTGAGAACTAGAAACAATTACGGCATGAATTCCAAGAAACATAACCAAGGAATACAAAGATATCCAAGGGACACTACTATTGACAAAGAAACATTATTAGCAAATGAGTGTCATCGTCTGTGTTCCTCGCAAATTTATCATCGATCAAGCACACATAAATCTAAAACAGAAACAACACATAAAGCTGCAGTAAGTTATGCAGATACATAAATAACACCATCAAGCAACATTCATGCAAACATTCAGTATGCAAATAAACAAATACAAACAATTACCTTCACACAAAAGCAAAGACAGAAACGATTGCATACAAACAAACTACTTTATTGCATGAACAAAACCAGCAAACGATGCGGATCTAAATCCATCAGTACAAAGACTACCATTTCTAATTCACCATCCACCTATTTACCAGATAAATACAATTTCCTTGAAACACACACCTCAACCAACAAAAATGAACAATCACATTCACCAAGCAGTAGAATGAACAAAGACAAATCACTGACACTCTTGCTACTTTTGCTGTTAACGCAACTTCAAAAAACATTACCTACCTTCCAAAATGAATCTTTCACCACGATCCGAATAACAAACACATTGTTCATCATATTTACCATCTCATTCATATATCAATCAACATTGCGCCAAATTGAAAGAGCAAAAACCATGCTACAGTTCATTAACTCCTGTTGGTGCAAAATTTTTCATATAACTTTGATATATGCCTATAGTAAATTTATTTTCACTCTTACATTATTTAGACTTATTTTTACATCGATACCTATACAATTATGTAATATGTGCAATTGTAAGAGTATCCGTTTAGAGGATGTAATGTGCAAATTGAAATCAATTTTTTCTAACCCACCCGTATTAAGATTACCAAACATAGATATACCTTTTATTCTGACCACAGATTCGAGTGCTATCGCAATTGGAGGATGCCTAATGCAGGAATATCAAGGCGTGAGACATCCAATACCCTATGTCAGCCGCAAGCTTAAAAAGGCAGAAATCCGGTATTCCACAGTTGAGTTGGAGGCATTAAGTCTACTTTTTTGTATGCGTCGTTTATCTAAGTTCCTCTTAGGTTCCCATTTTGTTGATTTGACTGATAATTCGCCGCTGCTGGTACATAAACAAGGCGTTCCAAAGAATCATCGATTAGCAAGATGGTGTCTTCTACTTCAGGATTTCGACTTTGAAATCCGCCACATCAAGGGTACGGATAATATTATTGCTGACATATTATCACAGCAAACTAATGCACCAGCAGACTAACACTATGCACATTAATTAGTCGCCATATAATAAGATGTGAGATTTTAGTCTGTTGCATAGAACAGTGTACCTCTACACTTACTGTAGAACTTTAACTTATAAGTGTCAACAGCTGATTTAATACTCTACTTATATCTATCACAGACAAGAAACGGTGAGAACCGCTAACTATATTGAGCCACAGTGGCAATTAGCAGTACATCAAAAACATTCCGAACTGTGGAGATTAACATTTGTGAAATTATGTAATCAATCACAGAACTGAAAGTTACCATGCGAATATTAATAACTGTGCATACGCGTGATTTCAATTGACTCGCAAACTAACGTAACAGAACATCGCACATACAAACAGCGATAGACTTAACCCATTCCGACATATGAGAGACAACACAACAAGGTGACACCAAAATGTTACCTACGAACTGTAACAGTATTGGAACAACACACGGACGAAAGAACGACAACACACGGATCGTCGTTGGAGTTAATTTAATGTTATTAGTTAAATATGTATTACATTTGTGCTTGATTATATACATTAAATATGTGAACATGTAAATGATACATTTTCTATTATAATATGTCACAAACATTCTCATTCATAGTTAAACTTTCTCCCAATACAATTGTTGCAATTTAATTTATAAACCATTTTCTTATCACCAAAACAAATAGTACTTGATGCTTTGAATATAGCATACCGCCAGTTTTTTTTTTTCTAAGGGCGACAAACATTACCTCACCTTAATTTGTATAATTTAACAAATTATTATATTGAATGAAAGGTGTACGAATCAGAGAGTGAATGAATTAAATGAGAGAGCGATATACTGAGCGGACAAATTGTACGCAAAAAGTATTTATTTTAATTTGTCTGCGTTTTGAGTGTAAAATGTAACACTTGTCTAAAATTGTGTATACATGTTTAGTGTTAGATAAAATAGGTTCACTCTAAGAATCACTGTTTGAATACCCTGTACATGCGTTACACAGATTCATGACAAGGGATATTCCAGCTCGTGACACTTAGAGATGTACTACACACCACATACCCACAGGTAGCACACACGTCAGACATTAGATAGAACATACTCATAAAACTAAACACTAACAAATAAATCACACACATTTTATTAGAGCAAGTACCAAAGCAGTAAACACACTGACAGGCAAACAGGAACATAAGTAGTTACTTGGGAGAAAACAATAGTGCATATATATATATATTAAGCACTATAAAACATACGGAAGTAAAAGTGTATCAAAATGCACATTCAGGACAAGAATTGCAAGTGTTCTTAAATAAGCCAAGACAATTTGTCTTGTTAAACCTCTCTAACACAGAGTTTAATATCTGGGTATCAAATGGATACTTGAGAAGGGCGCGGTTGCAAATACAACTAAAAGCGTCAGGGAACTTCGGTCGGATAAGCATGTTTAAGGATATGGAAGAGATAGGGACTCTCCAGCAATCACACTGGATTGTTGTACGGGGAAATACATGAGTTAATGGTGCAAATATATATATGGCCAGGTTCCCATCCACGAAACTACCAAATACCAACTTCATGTAATCCTATGACAGAATTAGTCCAAACTAATTACCATATACTAACCCATAGAAGCGGGGGGAGGGGGACCCCTGTCATAGTCTCACATGGAGTCTGTAGAAACATAAAGATAGAAGGGAATTAGAGAAGGGGCATAACCCCAATACAAGGGAGACACACTCGAATGCTCGAACAATCCAGAGCCTTCGAGAAGCATAGGTCAGTTCGCCTACAGCTCCGTGGACACGCTGACCGCGTGCCAGGACCTTTTCCACGAGAAGCTCAAGGAGAGTTACAGCCCGTATCCGATCAAGACACGTTAGAGGGCAGACACGGACTGGACATCGAAGAAGCAACAGGGTTTACCTTAAGGGGGACTTGATAGCTTAAATCCCAAGTGTATTTAGGGGTTTAATGCATACGTTAGATAGCTGATAGAGTTGTTGTATTGATCACGTATTATTGGTTTATTGTAAACTCCTGTGATATGCAATCCGAGGGTTGCTGGCTGCGAAAACCTTTCTTCGCCAGCTTAATGTAACATAATATAAATAAATGATGTTCGATTGTATCTGAACGGAGTTTGTTGCCTGTATGAGCCCGGGTTTCATTCCCCTAGGTATCCAGGACGGTGACACCTCGTGACATCTTTTTTGCCCCATCATTTTGTGAGAACAAATGGTATGGAGACATTCCCTACAACATACCGCTAATGACTACCACTGAAGTATCTACTCATCTCAGTAATTTAAAAACCAATAACTTATCAAGACTAGATGGAATCAGTAATCGGATCCTTCGTCATGCTGCACCGGCTATCTGCGAGCCACTAACTTTTACATATAATCAATGTCTCACCAAAGGTCACTTCCCCTCAGCCTTTAAAAATCGCTAAAGTGTATCCTCATGTAAAAGCTGGTTCTCTAGACGATCGTCTCATTAGTAATTATAGGCCAATTTCCATATTATCCTCACTATCCAAACCGCTAGAAAAGCACATCCTTAAAACAACACTAGAGCACCTAGTTCGCCACAAACTAATAGTTGACAGTCAGTCAGGATTTCGGCCAAAATATTCTTGTCATACGGCCCTAACAAACATGATAGAAAACTGGCATCAAAATATTAACAACAATACTGTATGTGGAGCGATGATTATAGACTTTAGAAAAGCATTCGATATGATAGATCATACTATTCTAATTTAAAAAAAAAAAACTATAAACAATGAAAGTAAGCCTTAATATAGTGACATTAATCAAATCATTTTTATTAGACAGAAAGCAAGTAGTATCACACAATAAAGCTTTATCTCAAGCCATTACCATTAATATTGGAGTACCTCAGGGGTCTATTCTTGGCCCTCTGTTATTTGCCATTTATTGAATGATCTTCCCTTAAATCTGTCGTCGTCCTGCGATCTATTTGCTGATGACTGCACAGTATATACAAACGCTATTGATCGTAATGTGCTAGAATTACCCTTGCAACAGGAAATAAATAGTGTATCTAACTGGAGTCATGCAAATCGCATGCAAATTAACATTTCTAAAACAGAGTATATATTAATAGTAACCAGGTAAAGACTTCACACGCTAAACTCGCAGAGAACTTTACAGATGCACAATGGTAACATGCCTATAGAAAGTGTAACCGAGCAAAAGGCACTGGGTCCTATCATAGATCAAAATCTAAACTTTAACTCACATGTTCATGCTCTCGTTAAACAAATAGCCAAAAATGTATACCAACTTGCAAACATTAATATTTTCCTTGACGAAAACACAAGACAGATATTCTATACTTCCCATTTACAAACACATATTGATTACTGTTCCACAATCTGGGATGGATGCTCCAAATCAATACCAAAACGACAATATTCACTCCAGAAAAGATCTGTGCGTTTAATTAATGGTGAAAAGCTTACCGACAATTCTAACCTACATAAACGTCTTCGGTTACTGCCACTCCACAAACGCCTACTTTTTAATAAGGCCAAGCTAATTCACAAAATCCTATTTAAAAATGCTCCAAGCTACCTTTGGCCATTGTTTAAATATAACGCAAGACATAGCGAACGACTAAATATACTTCATGTCCCTAAACCTAGGATAGACTTATATAAAACAAGCTTAGCATACTCTGCCGCTCAGTTGTGGAACAATCTTCCAGAAGAAATCAAAGACACCAGCAATGATTATACATACATTCGCAACATGTTTGAACACTACCTCAGTACAGACTACATGCCAACATAAACAAAAACACAAAAAGACAATAATAATGGTAACTTATCACAAACGACGACTAGCCAAAAAACATTCCCATATGTATTGCACGTTACATCCTCCTTAGGTATTTATAATGCCTATGTTAAACACTACCTCAGTGAGTCATTTGTTATTGATTATTTTTCATGCGTTTTAATGCTATTGTTCTTTTGTTGTCAAAATTTGCTTCATAAGTGATGCTGAATGAAAAAATGTATGAGAGGAAATAGAGAAGAAGGGCAGAATTTCAGACGGGCCTGCGTGCCCAATTCTTAACCCTTTGAAAATAAAGACTTTCGTTCGTTCGTTCGTTCTTTCGTTCGTTCTTGGGTTCTCTTGTTGTTGTTCGTTTTATTGTTGGTCTTGTTGATGGTCTTGTCGTTCCTCTTGTCGATGGTCTTACTGTTGGTCTTGTTGTTCCACTTGTTGATGTTCGTTTTGTTGTTGGTCGTGGTGTCCGTCTTGTTTTTCCTCTTGTTGCTGTTCGATTTATTGCTCGTCTTGTTGTTGGTCTTATTGTTGATCATGTTAGTCATGTTATTGTTCTTGTGGTTCCTCTTGTTGCTGTTGGTTTTGTTGTTGGTCATACTGTTTGCCGTGTTTTTTTTTCTTGTTTTTTTTTTTTTACTTGTCGTTGGTCATACTATTAATATTATTTTAATGAAGTTGCACATTCATATAAATTTTCCCCATAAGTTAAATACCATCATATTAAGATACGATAACTATACATTTTTCTAGTAAGACAATCTTGTTCTAATCATTAGTAATATTCGTTTCTCATGCAACAAATTAGAAGTCTTAAAGTAATTTCATTTATAAATCCTTTAGATAAATAACTAAATACATAGGGAACAGAAACATTGTTTAGCTATAAGGGAAATAAAAAAAGCCTATAATATAGTCATCCATTTTGCTTAATTATAGTTCTTTAATTTAAAACGTCTGTTGGACGGAAACTACAAAAACTTAAATTAGGAATTAGGCTCCCCCCCCCCTCACGATTGCCTAGCGCAATCTAATAGTCATGTACATAAAGTATCTCAATTATAAGATTAAATGAGCACGGTATGTTAACTTAAAGACGTGCATATTTTTTTTTTTTAAATTTGAAAAACATTTTTACCGATGCATAGTGTGAATGAACGAGTGAAAAGCGTACAAAAGAAGGCATGAATATATTAAAATAAGAGTGTAAATATAGGTGCACTTTTTTGCACATATTGCTTTGTCTTCGTCTTTTTGCAACAAATGTGAGTGTTCAATGTTTTTATACGTGTCGACGTTAGAGTTACATTACACCCATGGTTATAGATTCAAGAATCACAGTTCGGTAACGCATCTAAAAAATTTAGAATAAACCTTCATTTGTGAGCTGTAGTGACCTACCTGATGACACTTGAAGACCACAATTACACAGATTATAAACATACACCTATGTTTGTAAATTAAAACACACATTAATAGTAACAAAACAATTAAACTTACATAATACGAACATATAACGTGCAAACACCTATTACTAAGAAGGGGAGAGTACACTGATACAAGGGACACAAGGGATTAATAAATGTTATGAATCCACAAGAGAAGATCTACCAACAAGCGAGAGCTAGATAGGTGTAAATCAGTGAACACAGATCTTGAACAAAGATGTTGAGGTAACATTTTATGGAGGCCGTGGATAATATATCCATGATTAGTCTCCGTGAAAAGAGACAAATTGTTTCGGGGCACCATTTTTTGGGTGTATGAGAGGTTTTGCATTTTAATGGGCAACCATGAATATAAGACAATGATACCTTGGTCCGTTTAACAGCCTCCAGTAGTAAAATGTAGGAGAGTAGTTGACTCTTGGCAACATATCAAGAGTGGTAAGCTGATGATAGACCAGTGGGTGAATGCTTCAACAGTGTATCATGCCCTTATGAATCACAGTTGTACCCAAACAGAGTGACTGATGAATTCCCACAACCCACTGACAAATTAGTTCAGACTAATTTTATATGTGTAGCCGACATTGTGTCACACTTCTTGGGAAGAATTTAGTGACACAATACCCGGGGAGCAGGGAGGATGTCAGAGTGTTGGGGAATAGAGACAGGACATATAGAGGACAAGGGACAGAATAGAGTCAGGACATAGGCATGGATGCAGTGATGTACATTAACTAGGACATCTACAGGACCTACAGAGATACGATAGACAGGACATAGGTAAGGGCACAGAGATGTCATAAGACAGGACATCTACAGGACAATAGAGATATTAGAGACAGGACATAGGCGGGGACACAGAGATGTCATAGACAGGACAAGACCCACTTATTAAAAGGGGACACAAGTCTACGGGACTCTGCACTGAACAACCCGATGCAACACGAGGCGGACAGCAGGACAACGTGGTTGAGACAACCCGGTTGTCATGAGAGACACGGGGTCCAGCGCCACGAGACCAACCGACCAGCGGGAGGAAAGTCAGACTGGGACCTCGACGGTTTAGGGGAAGGACGTTTGTGTTTCTGGAGCGAGTGTATAGATTTTGCGAGAGTGCTAGCTGGCGTTGCCATGTTTGAAGAGAGCGAGTAATTGAGCGCAGGGTTTGTGTAATTGCCTGAGTGCTATAATGGTGTGTTAGCCAGCATTTGTGTATATAATGATTTAACCGCCTTGTGTGATCAGGTTCTCCTGAATAAACAATTGATACCACATGTACGACTGATATTTTCTTGAGTGCATGTGAAGGATTTAAGAATACGTGTGACACCAATCAAATGTACTTCAAAAATTGTAATGGGAAATTCTCACACACATTACAGATCACATGAACAGATGTCCTAATACGTTGCGGAACTTCTGAGTACGCCAATCCCATAACATGCTCCATTGATCAAACCTGCATAAGCATAGCAAGATATCAGCTGTGAGACACCACATTGGGAAAAATCAAGTGACAATGTTTGAAGTACATTTGATTGGTTATATATCAAGCCATGTTGTGTAAGTGACAAGCAATCAAACTCACGAAGAATAAGAACACTGCTGATACAAAGGATCTTCCAACATACACTATTAAAAATATCTATATATATATAGCGAAGAAGAATTACAGCACATATTATTGATGTTTCCGAGAGACTAAAGAAATACCAACAGAAAAGAATATCTATTAAAGCTGCTAAAAACATAAAAATAAAACAATAGGGGGATATTGTGATTGTCAGCTGTTGAGAAAATAATAGACAGGATCATTATGGAGAGATTAAGAGATGCCATTGACAAGCACCTAAGGGATGAAAAGCAGACATTTGATCAAACAAATTATGAACTTACCAGATATCCATAATTGCTTAATAATAGAGCAAATTATCGCCATAAATTGGCCACTTTATTTTTGATTTTTAACATATGGTAAGATTTTTGACAACATTGGTAGGGGCTATCGCTGGGATTTGATGAAACGTTAGGTAGTTAGTTAGATAGTTAGTTAGCTAGCTAACTAGCTAGTTAGTTAGTTAGTTAGTTAGTTAGTTAGTTAGTTAGTCATTTAGTCAGTTAGTCAGTTAGTCAGTTGGTCAGTTGGTTAGTTGGTTAGTTGGTTAGTTGGTTAGTTGGTTAGTTAGTTAGTTGGTTAGTTAGTTAGTTAGTTAGTTAGTTAGTTAGTTAGTTAGTTAGTTAGTTAGTTAGTTAGTTAGTTAGTCGAGGTTCCAAATTCACTGCAACGTGTCTTCCCCATTATGATCCGTCCCTGTGCCAGGGAATATCACACAAAATAATCCTCACTGTCGAATGTGAAAAGTGGAACAGACAGGAGTCTCGGCAACCCAACAGACCGCACAGTACACTGTGCATAATGCCGCCGAGAGAATGCCAACACAAAAGAGCTCCACGAAAATTACAGTTCATCGTCGATTGAATCGGCAGTCACCAGAAAGACTTCATTGACTCTGGTTTTCTCACATGGCTCGGTCTCTTTCTGCAGGGCGACCCGCCGAAAGCGCCGCACAAAGAAAGAAATCCGTAGCTCCAGCGTCGGCCCCCAGGAGTCTCCTGAAAAATGCACCCGTGAACCGAAAAGGCAAATCACTCAATTCAGCAACAGCCGGTAGCCATTGCTCCGAACATGTGGTTCACTGTACACACAAAAGCGAACAGATGTAAAAGCATTCCAAATGAATTTCCCAGCTAATAGAGTCGCGCCACGTACTCAGTCAGTAGCAGGGCGACGGAACCATATACTACCAGTCCAACATGAGGAAAATGCGAATGCAAACCGCAGCCACAAGGATAAATATTCCAGAGGCCGTAGCGGTTCAATGCGTAACCGCCATGCTGGGGACCGGAAGTCTGATGAACCATTATGAAGTCCCATGTCGGGTAATTAGATTAATAAAGACAAAATATGAGGACATGCAACGCGGAGGTCTTTATGAGTGTAATCGTGGTGACTATTTCAGTTCAAGCGGTGGAACAATGCACATAGTTAGGTAGCCACTTAGACACAGACGGGGGAACAGATTGACATGTTAAAATACAAATGCAAAAAGCCAGCAGAGTCGTCATTGCGCTAGACATCATGGTCAAGTCAAACACATGGCAGTCTAGAATCAAACTCAGAAAACTTAGCAAGGTCAACAAGTTCAAGGTATATTTACAGGTCTTAAGAGCCATTGGTTATACGCTGCTGGATCTATATTTGTATAGACTCAGTCGACACTCACTAGGGTGATGGGGGGTGATGGGTCGGTGTAACGCGGCGGCTGTTACCTCCCAAGACTTACATTGGTACACATTGTAGGCTGGGTTGACATGGGAGCACCGATGTGGATCGAACCAATGGCATCTCCGGACCGCCAGACCAGCGCTCAGCCGCAGGGCTACCTGAGCTGCCACTCGTCTTTATTATAGGACAACTGCCTTGTATAACTACTTTAATTATACATTATGCGAGATGGCTTCAATGAAAACCTTAAATTTTGTTGTTGTTGTGTGTGAATATATTCTAATAAAGTAAGGCATACATTTTTCAATGTAGTCACCACTGCGTTCAATGCAAATCCTCCAATGCCGATAAATTGCGTGGATTCCAGTAGAGAAACAAAAATGCTCTCGGTCGCGTGTGTAAACCACTCATGCGCCACCTGCTGTACCTCTTAATAGGACCGACTAATTTTGAAACTTCCTACTCCACTCATACACCTGCTGGACTGAGAGGCTGGCATTACCCTACTGGACCTTCATTCGTCGATGAATTGTTGTAGTTGTCACCCCTTCACTGATAAAAAAACGAATAACAGAACGCTGCTCCTCTTTGGTGCACGTCAAAAGTGGTGTGGCCATAATTAAACATTCCTTATGGCGTCACTGAGTTCGTCTGCACTGTGATGCCACCTGCTTTAAACACTTGACATTCTTAAAAAACCACATTGACTTGTTAGACGATAATGGCATGGCTATTGTAACATATTTCACACTTTTAAGGTTTTAATTGGAAGGCCCCTTGTAGTTTACAAACCGTAGAGTTTTGAGAAAACATTTTCAATAAAATAAATATCTTGATGAAATGGTACCTCTTATAGGCTAGGTGAACATGGATGCTAAGCGCATTTACAAAAAAAAAAAAAAAAAAAAAAAAAAAGAAAGAAAGGAAAAATAAATATTACGCACGGAATACTTAAATCTAACGAACCTACGATCATTTAATACATGGCGAATATATTGTCTAAAATGATCTGGCAAAATCATCAATTTGGAGCTCATGTAGCGAGCTAAATACATTACACTGAACCAGAAGATGAGGTAAAGACACCGGCGCTGGATAGGAACTACATTGGGAAAACATGGTAATAGTGTAACTAGACATTTGGAACCCGCGGGAGAAAGAAGTAGAGGCAGATCTACACATACACGGTGGAGAGGATTAGATGCAGGGGTTAATAATATGTAGAGGAGATGGAAGGAGTTGTATGAGATAGTGATGGAGCAATCAATCAGGTGCCGTCTCCACAATGAAGGTTAGTTGCAATTGATCGCCAACATTGTCTGTCTCTGGCCTTGATTGTCCATACTGTCAGACTGCTGTTCGTCCATCATTTGATGTTATCTTCCCACTTGCATCGTTGTCTACCTCTTGCTCGCTTGTCTTCAACCTTACTCTCCAGTAAGATTTTCATGAGAGTTTTATGTCTTTTAACCTGGCCGAAATATTTCACTTCTCTCTGTTTTGTTTCTTCCGTCAACTCTGTTCATTCCCAGTTTTATTAATAAAGCTCTGTATTTGATTGTTTTTATTTCTATGAAATACGACATATTCCTCTGTATCTTTGTCAATGGAAGTGAGAAAAATTGATCTTAGGATATGGGACCAATCCTGATTACGGAGGCGAGTCAAGGACAATTAGAAGACACGTAAGGCCTTTTGTGGAAGTTGCGAGATGTGGTGTACAGATGAAAGAGATCAGCGTCGATCGATACAAAGCGCAATGAAATTATGTTGAAAGATGTTCATTCATAAAGAGAATTTGTTACTCGTATCAGAAGCAGACAGTCCACTCTTTGGGCTGTTCATCAGCAGAGTAAAGCCAAAGTATGTCGTAAAAACGGGATTGTTGGAGGAGAAGAGAAGCACTAAGAGATAGACATCGGACAGTCAGACACCACGGCATGGAGGAATGCCTGTGTCAGAAATGGCCAGAAGCATGAGAGACATTAAGCTGTGGACAGACATCATCACCAACGCCAGAAGTCATGGGTTTTAAGAAGTAAATAACAAAAAAGAACTTGACGAAAATTAACAAAAAAGAACTTGAAGAAAAATAACAAAACTAAGAGCTCTCAAATAATGCTTATACACATAATCATTATTTCATGCACTGCCACTTATTGTTGTGATTCCATTTTATGTCCCGAGTCATCATCTTTGTTTTCCTCTTCATCAGCAACTAGAATTTTCCTGTTTTCGCAAAGTCCAGTGTGATATATTCTACACGGCTTTCATCGTCGGACTTTTGTTTGGATGGGTGCTTGCCTCCCTGTGATCTCTTGTTGATTTGTTTGTTTGCACTGACCACAGTAACGTAGATTAGGCCGTCTTCGGTTATGAAGCGCCCTGATTCCTGAGGACGAGATGACAAACACAGTGATCAGTGGAGATAAAGTCATATTCCTGTGGAAGAGTAGACATGTATTAAGACATTTATCAGTAATAATTATGTATTCCTTGGAACTATAAGACATAGTCACGAACGCAATGGTCAGTAGTGATCAGGTCATATTCCTGGGGAAGAGAAGACTAGCCATTTACACAGTCGTCAGAAGTTGTAAGGTAAAATTCCTGGGAAAGAGAAGAATCATGAATAAATTGTTCACTAGTGATATGGTCAGATTCCCACAAATGAGAAAAGTCATAGACACAGTGGTCAGTTATGATACGGTCAGATTCCTGGAGACGAGAATATATTAGAGGTATCGTGACATAGTCACAAACACAGTGGTCATACATGATGTGGTCAGATTCTTGGGGACGGGAAGATTTTAGAGTCATGGACACAGTGTTTAATAATGGTTTGGTCAGATTGTGGGGACGGGAAGATATTAAAGTCATAGACACAATGGTCAGCAGTGTTAAGATAGTATGTGTTGTTAATGAGGATTCAACATCGATTAATTAGTATAATGAGTCACATCAAGAAGATTTTGCTACGAATTTTCAAGCAAAGAGTGAGGAAGAAAATAAAACCTGAAATAGGAGAAGAACAATATGGGTTTGTAGAAGGAAAGGGTACAGTAAATGCTGTGTATATGCTGCGAACAATTATTGAACGTGCTATAGAAGTAAACAAGGATATACATCTTTGCTTTATTGACTACAAAAAGGCTTTTGATAGAGTTAGACATGTCAACATGGTGGATATGCTTGCAGATCTACAAATTGATGGGAAAGACATTAGACTTATAAAAAAACATACATTGGAAACAACAAGCTGCCACAAGGATTGATAATGAAGTGGGACAATATCAGCTTATTAAGAGAGGTGATAGGCAGGGATGTACAATGTCTCCAGAGCTTTTTTTGTCATTATAAAGTGAAAATATTTTCAGAAATGTAGACGTTACGAATGGAATCATGATCGGAGGACGAAATGTCAATAACATTAGATATGCATTTGATACAGTATTGATTGCAGACAATGGGCAGGATCTGAACAATTTAGTAGATGCGATTGTTGCACACAGTGAACAACTGGGGTTAGAATGAAATTGTAAAAGACACAGATTATGGTCGTCACTAGGAAGAAAGAAATACCACAATAAATGATAATATTCTTGAACAAGTGAATCGGTACTGTTATCTCGGAACAGTCATAACATCTGATGGGAGATGCCCTGAAGAGATTAGAACAAGAATCGCCATGGCGAAAGTAGCTTTTAGCAACATGAAAAACATCCTGCCAAATAACAAGATGTCAATTGAAACAAGAAAAAGAGTGTTGAGGTGCTACATAGAGCCTGTACTTTTGTGTGGATGTGAAACTTGGACAATGTGCAGTCAAGCTGAATAACATCTGATGGCTGTGGAAATGTGGTTTCTGAGGAGAATGCAAAGAATACCATGGACAGACAGAAAAAATACCAATGACCAAGTCCTACAAGAAACAAATGAAAATCATACATTGATTAGATAAATTAGACGTAGACAGTCGACAATTTTTGGGCATGTTATGAGACGAAATGAATTGGAAAACTTGGTGACAACTGGCAAGATCGAAGGGAAAAGACCAAGAGGAAGACTGAGAAGTAAATACCTGGATGGCTTGGCCAGACGGCATGGTCGAGACAAGGACTTTGGTGATCGAGTGAAATGGCGAGTCATGACCGCCCACGCTTTACGGCATGGCACATGATGGAACGAGGAATCATTAGTCATGTACAGCGGGATTAGTAGTGATACAGGACACAGTTCTACACAGGAACAAGCCGATGGAATGTGCTGACAACCGGGAATCCCAATAAATAAGATATTAGGAAGGACCCTAAAGCCACACAGATGGAGTTCGAACGATTTATGCCGAGAATAGCAAGGCCAGATATCAAAGCAATTTCCTACACTAGAGACTTCCAGATGTCTCTAGAAGGATTTGCTCAATTCACCTTAAAACATGTACACGTCTCATCATGATCATGATCATGATCATCATCATGACATCATCATCATCATCATCATCATCATCATCATCATCATCATCATCATCATCATCATAATCAGCATCATCAAGTGTCTTGCCGATAATCTTGTTCGGTCATAATTTGCCATCTGACACGATCATTGGAGTCACAGATCAGGTTTATGTTCTTGTATCGATTAGGTCATTTAGTCAAGCCGTATATATTCATCTAGCAGTATGTTACTTTACTTTAACTCTAAGTTTGGTGCTAAGTTTGATCTCTTTTGACTTCCACAAATGTCATAGTCCTATGGATGTTCTTCTTGCCATTTGCATTCTTATTTTGTTTTCCCGACATTGCAGCCTTGAGCGAAACACGACTTGCGGAAGAAGGCCAAATCTGTGAAGTAGGTGCCTGCTACACATTCTTCTGGCGTGGAAGGAAAAGCGAGGAAAGACGAAGGTTGGCAAACTAGCTGAATTTCCGAAGCCTATAAACGACAGGCTTAAGACCATTAAGTTACCCCTGCTGAAAGGAAGGAATCATGCAACCATCGTGAATGTCTACGTACCAACCATGACCATTGAAGACGACGTCAAAAACAAGTTCTATGAGGACCTGCACAACGTATTAACATCTGTCCCCAAAGGAGGCAAACGTATACTCCATGGGGACTTCAATGACAGATAGGCAAGGACAACGCATCATCGGAATGGCATAATCGGAAAGTACGGAGTCGAATATTTTAACAACAATGGACTCTTCCTCCTTCAGACCTTGCCGAACACGATCTCCTGATCACCAACACAATTTTCCGTCTTCCTTTGAGATATAGGACATCGTGGATGCACCCTCGCTTGAAACACTGGCACCTCATTGACTATGTCATCATCAGGAGAAGTGACAGGTGATCGGGTGATAAAATCCATGTTTGGTGCCGAATGTTGAACAGACCATCGTCTGATTATTTCGAAAATAAATATGCACATCAAAACCCCACGGCGTCCTAAAGGGGATATAAAAAAAAAGCTCAATGTCACCCACCTCAACATTAAACAAGATGCAGCTATCGTTTGAAAATATGCTGGATGACCCTCTCAAACCCTGTGTCGCAGCTAAACAGGACACGGAAACAGAGTGCAGAGCCCTAAAGGACAAAATGTACAACACTGCTATGGAAATCCTGTGTCCAGCCACCCGGAAGCATAAAGACTGGTTTGATGAAAATTCCGAAGACATCAACCAATTGCTGAGCGAGAAACACCTTCTCCTCAAGGCACATTTGAACGACGCGAAGTTAACATAAAAAAGATGCCTTCAATAACATCCGGAGAGTAGTGCAGCAGAAACTTAGGCACATGAGGGAATCCAGGCTGGGCAACAAAGCTGAAGAGATTCAAGGCTTTGCTGACAGACATGATATGAAAAACTTCTACGACTCAATAAGTGCGGTCTATGGTCCTACATCATCAGGCACAGTTCCCCTTCTTAGTGTAGATGGGGGAACATTGATCACCGATAAGAAAGAAATCTTCCAACGGTGGGCAGAGCATTTTAGCAACATCTTAAATGCAATCTCCTCCATCAATGATGACAAACGTAAAGGGAACCGCCAATCCTGTGACAACCACCGATTCATCTCCTTGCTCTCAATTGCAGGGAGGATACTCGCCATAAATCTTCTCAATCGCCTCACAGCCCATCTCCATCAAGGTCTTCTTCCTGAGAGTCAAGGTGGCTTCAGAAAAAAAAACGAGGAACTGTTGACATGATTTTCGCTGCAAGAGAAATGACAGGAACAGAACTCTGAAATGTTCTCCACTTTTATTGATCTTACCAAGGCTTTTGATACAATCAGCAGAGAAAGACTGTATAAGATTATGACGACATATGGCTTTCCACAAAAGTCTGTCCAAATAGTGTAGTTATTTCATGATGGCACAGGAATATGGTGGCTTTCTCATATGCCTTTGCCAACTTTGGGCTCAATATCACCTTAGAGAAGACTATAGTTATGTACCAGCCAGCTCCAGTGATTAAGTACACCGTGCGGAATTTCAAAGTGAATGGTCATAGACTAAGTGTTGTGGACAAATTCACGTATCTTGCCAGTACTGCGTCCCAAGCTGCTGCAATTGATGACGAAGTGAATGCAAGAATCTTCAAGGCCAGCGCGGCCTTTGACAGACTGTACAAGAATGTGTTGGGCGGAAATGGAATAAGCCTGCAAACAAAGCTGAAAGTCGACAAAGCAGTTAGTTGTATTATCCACACTGCTATATGATTGTGAAACCTGAACTGTTTACCAACGACATACTACGAAATTAAACCACTTCCACACAGGCTGCCTTAGGAAGCGATTGAAGGTTAAACGGAAAGACAAGATCCCATACACTGAAGTCCTAGAAAGAGCGTCCATACCCAATATCCATACCCTACTAATAAAGAATCATATTCGCTGGGCTGGTCACTTGACTCGCATGTCAGATCACAGGCTCCCTAAACGAATGTTTTTTTTACTGCGATCTGCGTTGTGGTAAACGCTCCCAAGGAAACGTTTTGAAAACACTGAAGATCTCACTAAAAGCTATTGGAATTCATCACGACACTTTGTGGCGTACATCATTACACAAGGGTGCAGTCACGTGTGAAGCAAACAGAACTGCAAGAGCTATTAAAAAAGGCTGGACAGAAAAACCACTGCAGGAGATCGTCCTCTTGGAACGTCAAGCATTCTTTGCCCACATTGTCAAAGAACATTTCGAGCCTAAAATAGGCCTTATCAGCCATCTTAGAACTCACGGCTCTATACTTTCAACTCCACTGGATGAAATGAATGATCATCATCATTCTTAATGGACAAACAACATTCATTGTTTTGATATATTTACACGCACGCACCCCCCCCCCCCCCCCCCCACACACACAGACACAGACACACACACACACACACACACATATATATATATATATATATATATATATATATGTGTGTGTGTGTGTGTGTGTGTATCTGTGTGTATGGTAACAAACCACGCGTCATTGTTAATATAGAGAACAATAAACCGCCGTATTATCTCTCACATATAACAGGGGTTAACTGTTTTACAAGACAAGATGATCAACTTCATTACACCGGGTTTTATCCCAGTTGTCTCTGCCTCAAAACGTCGCACAAAGCACGAACTCCGTCGATCCAGCGACGACCCCCAGGAGTCTCCGAGAAATTGCATTGGTGAACCGAACGAAGAAGCCCAAAATCTAACCCACAATGTTGGAGGAGCTGGGCAGGCAAGGTAACTAATTCGCCACATACAATATTTCAAATCTATATCTATAAAAATCGATGTGTGTATGTATGTATGGATGTATGTGGATCCGTCCTTTATGCGTTCGCGAACGGTCCATCCGATTGAGATGAAATTGTCTATACGTTTTCCCTTCATTCCTCTGCAACCAACTGTCATAGTTTTATCTATCAGCTATCAGCTATTACCTTCCTAAAATTTAATTTTGTAATTACATGACTGAACATAAGAAAATATAAAAAAATATAAAAAAAGGGATATAACTTTTAGTAGCATTGTTATATCTTAAGTTAAGTCCCCTGGCTATAGATATCTATATGAATTAAATGAGATGCTCCCCAGCAGGGATTGGGTGCAGACGGGCCAGGTCAGACAGACAGTTCGGGCCGAACATACATACATAGACAGACAGACAGACAGACAGACAGACAGACAGACAGACAGACAGACAGACAGACAGACAGACAGACAGACAGACAGACAGACAGACAGACAGACAGACAGATAGATAGATAGATAGATAGATAGATAGATAGATAGATAGATAGATAGATAGATAGATAGATAGATAGATAGATAGATAGATAGATAGATAGATAGATAGATAGATAGATAGATAGATAGATAGATAGATAGATAGATCGGGAGCGGGAGCTTATATGACTACTTATATGTATTAAATGAGATGCTCCCCACCAGGAGCTGGGCGAAGCCGGGCCGGGTCAGACATACAGACAGACAGACAGACAGACAAGCAGACAGACAGACAGACAGACAGACAGACAGACAGACAGACAGACAGATACATAGATAGATACATAGATAGATACATAGATAGATAGATAGATCCCCGCCAGAGCCTGGGCGAAGCCGGGCCGGGCAGCTAGTATGTAATAAATGTATCAGCGGCTCAGTTGTCTGTGATGGGTAACTGACATGTCCGGCAACTTCCAAGAAGGAAAAAATACTGGGGTCTTACAGGGTCTGAACAGCTAAGGAAACTGGCTCGTAAACCGCACCATGTCTCGGAGACTGAAATAATTTGGTCATGTTAAATGTGACAGAGGCTTGGAAAGAACAGTGATGGGACACATGGCTTCTGGAAGAACATGCATGGATCTACCAGCACGAAGATGTTCCCAGGACCTCGCAGACATCTTGACCATGAGAGTGTGTGAGACAGAAGATCGAGAAACCGTCGGGTGAGCGCTAATGGGAACGACGTTCTACGAGTATAAAAGACCGGCTACATGATGATAACGACAGAATCCTCTTACCAGAAATCAGATTGTATAACTAGACATGGCATGTACGTATCATGTCATACATTAATATTCTGTCGTGGTGTTCCTCTTTTTCTTTTGCGTTCGTTCGCTTTCAACTCAAGCGTAGTGCTACTACGTCTAATGTACTGGACTGATGTTTGCGTATGGATTAGCTTTCCATATTGTCAGTGTCCTTCACCACCAGGGGAACCCACTCCGACTTCTTGGGAACTTGTAATTTACGTCCCCAAGTCAATGATGAGAAGTCAACATTTTAGTCCAGATGACCGGCTCAGGGGTTGAACCCGTTACCTCGGAAGTTTAAGAGCAAGCGCTCTTATTCATTCAGCCAAGATGACATATTTGCTAGTAAAATTATACAATTAGTTAAAATACCATGCTTATACATGACGTCATGACCTGTATATGTCTTTGTACCTTGTCATGTATATCTGTAGTGTTCCGGACTTCTTGGCACTGAAGTCTGTCCGCCTTTTGTTGACGCTTCGCCTCTTGTCCCTCAGGCACTCCTCGAACTGACGTCATGTTGACATACAATACTGTGACAGGGAGTAGGCATCAGGCTACAGTAAATTTATGGCAAACACATTCAACTTAACTACACATCTCAACGCAGGCGTGCATGGCAGTGTCATATTCCCATATTGTGACGCAATGTCACAAACCGTGAACACATTAGTTCCCTAATAACAACAATTGGGAGTGCTCGGAAGCAATTAGACGTAGACTGGCCATAAAACTGCAGAGTTTGATCGTCAGTTAGTTTGTCTAGGTTCCATCTTCACGCAAAGGGTCACCCCATAATATTCAATTCATGTACCAATGAATATCACACAATGTTCTCACTGTACCATGTGTAAAGTGGAAAAGACAGCAGTCCTAACACACCAAATCATGCTCAAGCATAGAACAGACCGCTGCCAGAATGCTAACACAACAGTCTGCCACTATAATTACAGTTCATCATCGATGGAAGCGGCAGTCACTAGAAAACAAGTAGTTGCAAAGTTTAAACAGTATTAAAACACACTAAAACATCCTTAAAAGGTGTCATTATTCAGGTCTCGTCCACCAAACCCCACAGTTTTAGGAAATTGACACCATTTGTATATAATCTTTCAAAGCTCACAATATGTCTTAGTATATAAAGCAAACATTATGTCATATAAAACCTGCGTTCGGCGTCCGCCAACAGAGGAAAAGACTGGCCACCAACCTCTTGTGCATTCAAGCCTACATGGTTGTCCGTGGGACATAATTCACATTGCGTGGTAATGTATGCATGTCCCATCCCATCCCGCCCCATGGGACGTTCCAATAGGATTCCCATGGGAATAACATTCCCATGGACAAGTCTCGCAGGTTTGTCCATTGGACATGTTTTTCTGTCTCATCCAATAGTAATTTATGTCTGTCCTATCCCGTTCCATCCCGTCTCTACACTATTCAGAAAATCTTGTTTTCCCCCTGGGATTCCCATGGCCAAGCCTTGGCCTATAGCATGTGACATCACAGACCCAGAGCGGGAAATTACTTCGGGACATATATTTTGATGTCAAATTGTAAACTCATAAACACATCGGACTGTAATTACTAAGCAACTCACAGATAGTTCAACACGCGAACTCGGTGTATTTCCAAGAACCCACTAACTTTCTTACTAACGCACTCGCAAATAACGATTAAACTACCTAACTTTGTAATTTTGCCCTCGCTCGCATTGAACGCAAGCGTAGTCCATACACACAACATCTGTTAGTGCTGGACTGACTTTTGCGTGTAGATTAGCTTTACTTATTAACAGCGTCCTTCACCATCAGGCGAACCCACTGTGACTTCAGAGGTACTTGTAATTAAAGCCTCCATGTCAAGGAAGATAGGTCAACACTCTAGTTCAACTGTCCAGTGTAGGGGTTGAACCCCTTACCTCGTCATCAGCACACGGATGATTAAGGAAACGCATTCTTATCCATTCGGCCATGCTGACCTACACTTTGTATATCTTAATCACACACTAACCCTCTTACAATTTAACTTACTCAACAATCACTGTTGAACTATTCATGTGTACTTCAATAACCCACTTACTATGTTACTAATTCACTCATTCAATAATAACTATTAAACTATCTATGCATATTTCAATCACTCACTAAATATGTTACTAACTCACTAATTCAATAATAACTATTGAACTATTTAACAATGTATACTTCAATCACACACTGAATATGCTACTAACTCGCTCATTGAATAATAACTATTGAACAATGTAACAATGTATATTTCAATCACCCGCTAAATATGTTGCTAACTCAGTCACTCAATAATAACTATATAACTATCTAACTATGTATACTTCAACCACCCACTAAATATGTTACTAACTCATTCAACAATAACTATTGCTGCTATTACTATCAGACAATGTATACTTTAATTACTCACTAAATATGTCACTAACTCTCTAATTCAGTAATAATTATTGAACTGTCTACCTCTGTATTCTTCAATCAACCACTAAACGTGTTACTAACTCACGCTTTCAATAAGAAATATTGAACTAAGTAACAACGCATATTTCAATCATCTACTAAATATGTTACTAACTCACTCATTCACAAATGCCTATTAAACTATCTAACAATGTGTACGTCAATTACACACTAAATATGTCGCTCAATAAAGACTTTTGAACTATCTAGTTCTGTATACTTCAGTCACACACTAAATCTCTGACTAATTCACTCACTTATTGTCTCGGTATTGAACTCACTAACGTGGTATACTCAAGTTACTCAGTTACCAAGCCGCCTTACCTTCCCCACTGTCATCATTACCTCTTCCGCGGTCAATTGCTTCCTTGGATCTGACAACAACAGAGTTATACATTGTATAAAGATACTTCTTGCAAGATTATTTTCTGTTGTTTTCTAATTTTATCTGTGAACATATGCATTAGTTTTATAAATCATATATGTCACAATTATTTCTTATTTTGTCTATATGACATATGTATTAGATTTCTGTATCAGATCTGTCACAATTATTTGTTGTTTTGTATGTTTGACATGAATTATATTTCTATATCACATCTGTCACAATTATTTCGTGTTCTTCTACGCATGTTTCTTTTGTCTCTTCTTCACTTCTTCTGTCTCGAATGTTCAGTTCTTTATTGGATTCACGTTTCTCATAATTAGCTCGCTCCCTGGCGAAGGTGATACGGACGCAGTACGTAATCCCGCACATCCTCGTTCGAAACAACTCTGTAGGCATTTTGGCAACAGATCGCCTTAATTAAGTTGTTTTTTGTTTTGTTTTTTTTGGAAATGGTATAGATGGCAGTCGTTCAGAAAGCAATGGCAACTACGTATCGTAAAACTTTCCCAGGAATCACAAACAGTAAACAAAATGCTGGGGTTGACTGCGACGCTCTGTAAAGTATATGCAACTAACATTTTAATCTTTTAATTAGAGGTCCTCGTGGCTAAAAGGATTAGATCGATTTTTATTCCCCATACTGGTGAGATGTACTTGAACGTTGTATTCTCGTTCAGAAAGCAATAGCAAACTACTGGCGGTCAAATGTCCCTTCTGGTTCATGTGCTTATATTTATAAATAGAAGTTTGGTGACGTGGTTACTGAGGTTGACTGTCCCTTGCAGTTGATTTAGAAACTAGTATACATGATTGATAATAGCGTTTGCCAGGCCTTTGCCACAGAATATGGCTAGCAAAGGCATGCGGCACAGTGTGTGTGTGTGTATGTGTGTGTGCGTGCGTGCGTGCATGCGTGTGTGCGTGTGTGTGCGCGCGCGTGTGTGTGCGTGCGCGTGTGCGTGTGCGTGTGTGTGTGTTGCTTTTGTGTCCGTTAGTTTTGAACCCAAGCGTAACCCATATTGCTATTACTTCTAGTGTATTGCCAATATTTTTGCTTGAGGATTAGCTTTCCCTATTACCAGTGTCCCACGCCATCAGGCAAACCCACTCCGACTTCTGAGGTACTTGCAATTTACGTCTCCAAGTAAGGACGAGAAGTCAACATTTCTGAAAACAACTAAACGGTGTAAGGGTTGAAACCACTACCTCGACTACAGCACACCGGAAGTTTAAGAGACATTGTGTTGAATGTGAATGTCACAATTACACAGAGAAGTATACAGTGTATGTAATGTGAATGTCACAATTACACAGAGAAGTATACAGTGTATGTAATGTGAATGTCACAATTACACAGAGAAGTATACAGTGTATGTAATGTGAATGTCACAATTACACAGAGAAGTATACAGTTTATGTAATGTGAATGTCACAATTACACAGAGAAGTTTACAGTGTATGTAATGTGAATGTCACAATTAAACAGAGAAGTTTACAGTGTATGTAATGTGAATGTCACAATTACACAGAGAAGTAAACAGTGTATGTAATGTGAATGTCACAATTACACAGAGAAGTATACAGTGTATGTAATGTGAATGTCACAATTACACAGAGAAGTATACAGTGTATGCAATGTGAATGTCACAATTACACAGAGAAGTAAACAGTGTATGCAATGTAAATGTCACAATTACACAGAGAAGTAAACAGTGTATGTAATGTGAATGTCACAATTACACAGAGAAGTATACAGTGTATGTAATGTGAATGTCACAATTTCACAGAGAAGTATACAGTGTATGCAATGTGAATGTCACAATTACACAGAGAAGTATACAGTGTATGCAATGTGAATGTCACAATTACACAGAGAAGTAAACAGTGTATGCAATGTGAATGTCACAATTACACAGAGAAGTAAACAGTGTATGCAATGTGAATGTCAAAATTAAACAGAGAAAGATAGGTCATCGTTAAAGTGAATGACAAACGTATACACAGTTGTATAAAGCGTGTTTAATGTCTGACTAAACCACATTAAATAAGTTGCGCTGTGTTGAGTGGAGTTTAGAACCGACATCACCGCACTAGGGACATTTCCGTATCAGCAGAATGTCCCAACACTAATGATACCAGATGCTGTCTGATCACGTGTCCGTCTGGTCTTTTCTCGGCGAACTGACCGTATGCTAGACCCTCTGGTCACTCCCTGCCGCACCGCTCTCTCCAGACAATGACGGTGTAAATGCTTTTCCACATTATACACATGATTCTAAACGGCCCTGTCCACATCTGCCTTATCGTGCACCAGGACCTCATCTAACGGTGCAGACACAACCCATCTGTCCGCCTGCACACTTCCCACCACACCGGCATGTCCTGGAGAAAAGATCCAAGAGTTGTTCCCTATTTCTGATTGTTGACGCGAAACATGTCTGTCTTTACCTTTCTGAGCATGATATGTGAGTCTTTTCCTTAGAATATTGGAAGAGAAAAGTAATACGCCAGAATGCCAGAGGAAACAACTTAAATAAAAGAACTCTGAACTGCTTACCTTGTCCTGGAGATCCGTGTACCTGTAAAAGAAGAGGTCTTGGTTTCACTTGCATTATGTGCATAATGTCGGAACCGATAAAAATTCCTTTTTGAGGCGTTAGTAGTGGGTTATGTCCTATTTGATTATATTTTCTGGATTGTGGTGCTGGATTGACCCCAATCCAGCTGGATTGGGGTTAGGGGTTAGGGGTTAGGGGTTAGGGTTAGGGGTTAGGGGTTAGGGGTTAGGGTTAGGGGTTAGGGCTTAGGGTTTAGGGCTTAGGGTTTAGGGCTTAGGGTTTTTGGCTTCTCCTAATTATAATTTCTGGATTGACCTCTAAGGATTGATCCCAATCCTTTTCGGTCTCGGATCCTGGGCGGGTAGGGTAGGGTTGGGTAGGGTAGGTAACTGGGTCATATGTAAGGGGCGATACATCTAATAAAAGACATGTTTTTCTAAGGGCAGATAACTGAGATTGTGTATAATATTTTAACTAATTTTAAAAAATACAATAAAAATAAAAGACAATCAGAGGCGCGCGGCGGCGGGCGCAGGAGCAAGCGCGGCCGATCGGTCGCGTAGAGCGGTCGGGGTCTAACCCAGTAAAACAGTTGTCTTGTAGTAACCACTTGGCCAGTCATCGAGAACTGCCTACTAGTCCGGTCATTAACGAGTGCAAGTGGTGGGGCTAGGTGGGGTCGAACCCTCGAGCCGCGTCGGGTGTGATATGAAAATTGTAATAAGTAAAAGGGGTAATTATGGCATGTTTATGACCTGTAGTGTGACGTACTGGCTTATACACGATCGTCATGTAGGTTACACTTCTTCAAATGAAAACCTTTAAAAAGTAAAGACTGCCAGTATTTACGGTTGTAAGGGTCTGGCTCGTGGTATTCGTTGTTAAGGGGTGGTTGAGTAGCCGAGTAGTTAGATAACGGCTTCGAAACACTACCATCATATTGGTTACAACTCTTCAAATATAAACCTTAAAACAAGTAAAGATGGTCGATAGTAAATGTTGTAGTGGGTGTGGCCTTAGTGTTATTCGTTGTTAAGGAGTGGGTGAGCGGAGAAGTAGCTAAAGAAGTGCTTCTGGACATTTCAAAGGGTGGGCGAGTGGCGAAGCGGCTAAATGAATGCGTCGGTTCCTTGCTAAGAGACAGAGGAGTTGCTAGATAAAGGCTCCAGGTCGTTGTCAAGGGGTAGGTGAGTGTAGAAATAGCTAGATAACTGCTTCTGATCCTTGTTAAGAGGTGGGAGAGGGATGGAGTGGTTAGATAATTACGCCCGTTCCTTGGTAAGAGCCAGGGTGATCGAGTGGAGAAGTGGGTAAATAATTGCATGGAGGTCTACCACCGACACATTCAACGCATAATGGCGGCGTCGGTAGTCAGAAGACCTAGGATAGTTTCATTATATGTCTATTGTAAAGTGGTCGACTGTTTATTATAACGGTGGTTACTATTATCTGTAGTGGATGGGACTTAAATACTATCATCATACCGGTTACAGCTCTTCAAATGAAAACCTTGAAAGTGTAAAGATGGCCGATGGTTATAGTGGGTATGACTTTGTGATATTCATTGTTAAGGGGTGGAGTGAGTGGATGAGTAATTAGATAACGCTTCTGACACTATCATCGGGTTTCGAATCCCAGTGGGGCGGTCTAGTGGTAGAAGAAATATTGATAATATTTGGTTACTTAGTTGTGATTTCGAGCTCTGGTGTTATTAACCCGGTTATGTTTAGAATAGTAGAGGTGATGTGCTGGTTGCGGAGTATGTTTAGGTGGTACCCCAGACACTGTGGAAGTGACAGGTTCGAATCTCGGTACTTTGTCGTTGGTAAGATTGCCAGTCACCAACATGTGGGTCTCTAGTTGATCATAAGGTTAGGGTCGCTTTGTCCGGCCTTGTCGCAGCGGCCACAAGTCCCCAACGCTGCTGAAAAACACAGGCAGCAGATTTCACCAGTTGCTCCTACGAGTCACAAATTATAACCTAACTTAAAATTCAGAATATGACCTCAACAGGTGTTGCCAAAAAATCAATACTCATTTTCATAACGGCTAATCCAGGGGATTATCGTCAGAGTAATGACCAAGTCGGGTTATTGATATTTCTGATATTTCCGCTATTGCAAATAGTTCGCGATATTAATAAAGGTTCATATAAAGGTTGGAAGAGGATTAAGGGATTAACGCCTATTGTCGGGACATCCAATAAAAATCAATAACACTACCCTCGATTTTTCTCATAATTGCCGATTGGAGATTATGGGCTAGGTGTATGTGTCCTTATTTAGTTAAAACAGGTGGTATGAGTAGGAGATATCACAAACAGTGTCAGCATGTGCCACTCTGATCTTAAATATCAGTAGTTCGTTATTCTTATGACATTGAAAATGCTCGTGGTGTGAAGACTGATGGTGTACTATGTTATTGGGCGTTGTATATAGATTAACCAGTATGTGAAGTTGATAAGGTCACCCCTTTCAGCGCATCGTAGCTGTGTTGTGAATTGTCGCCTATTACATCTGGGTGTACAAATAACCAAAAATATTTCACATCAACTCAGACATGCCTCTATATAGATGCACTGCGAACATGGCTAGAGTCTACTTTAGGAAAGTATCGTGTATCTGTGTATACGGGTTTACCACTGCTTATAGATGTGTGCAGTATTATTGGAAAGCGGCCGTTATGTCTACATTATCAAAGTATGTTGCCTTACAGAGCTGGTATAGTGTCTATGTGTCTGCTTTGCTGCCTTGTAGTATTTGGAGGGAATTTCATGCGGGTGCCTAGTGAACTTTTTAAAAACGATGTCTCTCTATGCACAATGCAACTGGCATTAGAGGCATTTTCAACTTGTCTGCTCACTGACCTCGCTTCACAGTCACACTAAAGTACGGGTTCTATGTAGTACTTAAACACTCCTTTTATTTCTCATTACAGTTGACAACTTTATATTAGTCAGTATGTATTCCAACTTTCAAAAGGCAACCTTCATCACAACGATTCTTGTTCTAACGCTTTAAAGCCACCTCATATCAGACATTGTTGTCTTTCCTTGTAGGTTCACGGCTACTGCTTCAGCGTTTCAAGCTCCATACCTCTACTCGTATGTATTAGTGTGGTAGAAGTAAACCAACAGCTCACAAGATAGACATGTATTACCACAATGTATATGGACCTGTGGGAAACGGTTACATCCGGGCAAAGAGGGCGTTGTATCTGTCACATGCGTATGGATACCGCCGAGACACGTCGTTAAGAGGGATACTACAGGGGGAAAATGGTGTTCTGTTGGCGAACGAACCAGGGGACCTAACTCGTGATGACCACCATGTACGGGAGTGATTCTTCCCCCTCGTCAGCAGGGCGTCGGAAGTGTAAAATGGTCTCCCTTCTCTAGCGTTTATATGTCCGAGGCGTCCTAAGGTCAACAAGTAACAGCAAAGAACACGAAACTACTAATACCGAGGTCTCTATACACCACAAGGCACTTTCGAATATAGTATACACAACTATAATCAAGTCATCACAGTGTTCGACTAACCCTTTCTCATAGACATAGAGGAGAGATGTGAGCACCGAGGCCAGTTGGGGCAGGTGTACCTTTTACTTAACAGCAATCGGGTCATACACCGCCGAGTGTTTAGCTATTTTTATCATATAATATTACCCGTGAACACAACAAGCTTCCCTGGATCAATCTCAAATGTGAAAAAATGTTGGGCAAGTAGGAAATCATGTTAGCCAAATAGGAAAAATATCGATCATACTTATAGATGTCTCGTCCAAACTTATAAAATGTATGAACATTTGTTAGCCAAAGGTGAAAAATAGTAGCCAAGTAAAGAAATATCGTATGCAAACTTTTAAAATGTATGAAAATGTGTTAGCCAAAGGTGAAAACTGTTGACAAGTAAAGAAACTTCTCGACTAAACTCATAAAAAGTAGGAAACTTTGTTAACTAAATGTGAAAAAATATTGTCCAACATGTTTCATCTAATCTTATAAATATGTCGCCCAAACTTATGAACATTAGGAAAATATGTTAACCAAATGGGAAAAATATTGACCAAGTAAAGACACTATCTCAACCATACTTATGAAAAGGAGAAAAATGTGTTAACCTAACGGGAAAAACATTGGCGAAGTGAAGAAATATCTCATCTATTCTTATAAAAATTAGGAAAATGTGTTAACCTAATGAGAAAAATATTACCCAAGTGAAGAAAAATTTATACAAAACTTATAAACCTTAGGAAAATGTGTTAACCTAATGCGAAAAATATTGCCCAAGTGAAGAAAAAAGTTACACAAAACTTATAAAACTTAGGAAAATTTGTTAACTAAATGTAAAAAAATATTGTCCAAGTAAAGACATGTTTCAACTAGTCTTATAAACATGTCGCCCAAACTTATGAACATTAGGAATATGTGTTATCCGAAAGGGAAAAATATTGACCAAGTGAAGAAATATCTCAACCATACTTATGAAAAGGAGAAAAATGTGTTAACCTAACGGGAAAAACATTGGCGAAGTGAAGAAATATCTCAGCCATTCTTATAAAAAGGATAAAAATGTGTTAACCTAACGGGAAAAACATTGGCGAAGTGAAGAAATATCTCAGCCATTCTTATAAAAAGGATAAAAATGTGTTAACCTAACGGGAAAAACATTGGCGGGGTGAAGAAATATCTCAGCCATTCTTATAAAAATTAGGAAAATATGTTAACCTAATGAGAAATATATTGCCCAAGTGAAGAAAAATTTACACAAAACTTATAAAACTTAGGAAAATGTGTTAACCTAATGAGAAAAATATTACCCAAGTGAAGAAAATTTACACAAAACTTATAAACCTTAGGAAAATGTGTTAACCTAATGAGAAAAATATTGCCCAAGTAAAGAAAAAACTTACACAAAACTTATAAAACTTAGGAAAATGTGTTAACCTGATGAGAAAAATATCGCCCAAGTGAAGAAAACAAAAATACACAAAACTTATACAAATTAGGAAAATTTGTTAACCTAATGAGAAAAATATTGACCAAGTAAAGAAACTTTACACAAAACGTCTGAAAAGTAGGAACATTTGTTAACCAAAAGGGAAAAAAATATGGGCTAAACTATGAAATATGTTGACCGAAGTAAGAAAATGTGTTAACCAAATGGGGCAAAATGTTGGCCAAAACATGAAACATCTAGACCAAATTTATAAATATCTCGTGTAAACTTATAAAAAAGTAGGAACAAATATTGCTTCTGTAGTTATGTCAAACGTGTCTTGAACTTTTATCTGAACAGACATTTCACAAGACATAATCATCAACGTCAACACTTTCCCTCTTTTACATTACCGAAAGCTTCAACTTATCAGTCCAGAGTATCCACTAAAGAAGCACTCATACATACTAATCACACAGCTCATCACACTCTTGGTTCTTTCTTTTCTAGCACAAAATGCCTATGTCTTTCATAGATAGCTTCACAACTTTTCCATGTCGCACCACTAAGAACTCCAAACCTTCGTTGCACATGAGCTCTAATGAAACAGTCATAACAACATTTATGGCAATGCAATCTGTGGCTCCACCTGTGATAGTTTTAATATCATCTGAGTATTCGTCAGCAAAGATCCACTTCCCATGGCTGACATCTTCAACTTTCTATACCACAATGTCTGCTACACTAACCTTCCATTGGTCCATCTTTCAACAATACAAAGAGTGTTCTCGAAGTCTAGCTAACATAACATTGCTTACTTTGTCCACCTCTATCACACTTTGTCATTTCAAAGCTGCAATAGCGGCAAGTCTGCAACCAACCAACAGTGTCTGTTATGAAGTCTACCTTTCTGAAAGCCACGTCTGTCTTAATGAGCTCTTGAATACCCTCTACCACAATTTCTAACCGACTTTCAACGTTTCATACCAAATAACATTAACATTCTCTTTGATTACAGAACAGCTGATTTTCTGCTGACTAGGCAGATTTTCCAAACTCGTGGAGATAAATCATATGCCCCTTAACCTACTAGGCGCTATTCTAGACAACGAATATGATCATCGACCAGCACCCCTAGGCAGAACTTGAAAAAACAACAGAGCTTGGGTTATTGAGACGAATGAGTTGCATTCCTTGGACTACCAGAGTGACATCAAACACAACAAACGCTTTCTTACTAACCCTAACCCTAAGTATACATCATCTAATCCTAACCCTAACCCTAACTATACATCAACTAACCCTAACCCTAACTATACAACAAACTCTTTCTTAAGAGACATAGATACAAACCAGTGTTAGAAATGAAAAAGTTAAATTTATGTGATTAAATTTTAATTAAAATGTAAAACTAATAAATCGCACTTTTATTGCGCGCTTCACTTAATATACAGATATAGGGTAAGTATAGGTATAGGTTAGGTATAGGACATATATCAAGCTTACATCTTGCGCAATAAAAGTGCGATTTATTAGTTTTAAATTTTAATTAAAATTTAATCACATAAATTTAACTTTTAAGAGTGTGATGAGCTGTGTGATTAGTATGTATGAGTGCTTCTTTAGTGGATACTCTGGACTGATAAGTTGAAGCTTTCGGTAATGTAAAAGAGGGAAAGTGTTGACGTTGATGATTATGTCTTGTGAAATGTCTGTTCAGATAAAAGTTCAAGACACGTTTGACATAACTACAGAAGCAATATTTGTTCCTACTTTTTTATAAGTTTACACGAGATATTTATAAATTTGGTCTAGATGTTTCATGTTTTGGCCAACATTTTGCCCCATTTGGTTAACACATTGTCTTACTTCGGTCAACATATTTCATAGTTTAGCCCATATTTTTTTCCCTTTTGGTTAACAAATGTTCCTACTTTTCAGACGTTTTGTGTAAAGTTTCTTTACTTGGTCAATATTTTTCTCATTAGGTTAACAAATTTTCCTAATTTGTATAAGTTTTGTGTATTTTTGTTTTCTTCACTTGGGCGATATTTTTCTCATCAGGTTAACACATTTTCCTAAGTTTTATAAGTTTTGTGTAAGTTTTTTCTTTACTTGGGCAATATTTTTCTCATTAGGTTAACACATTTTCCTAAGGTTTATAAGTTTTGTGTAAATTTTCTTCACTTGGGTAATATTTTTCTCATTAGGTTAACACATTTTCCTAAGTTTTATAAGTTTTGTGTAAATTTTTCTTCACTTGGGCAATATATTTCTCATTAGGTTAACATATTTTCCTAATTTTTATAAGAATGGCTGAGATATTTCTTCACCCCGCCAATGTTTTTCCCGTTAGGTTAACACATTTTTATCCTTTTTATAAGAATGGCTGAGATATTTCTTCACTTCGCCAATGTTTTTCCCGTTAGGTTAACACATTTTTATCCTTTTTATAAGAATGGCTGAGATATTTCTTCACTTCGCCAATGTTTTTCCCGTTAGGTTAACACATTTTTCTCCTTTTCATAAGTATGGTTGAGATATTTCTTCACTTGGTCAATATTTTTCCCTTTTGGATAACACATATTCCTAATGTTCATAAGTTTGGGCGACATGTTTATAAGACTAGTTGAAACATGTCTTTACTTGGACAATATTTTTTACATTTAGTTAACAAATTTTCCTAAGTTTTATAAGTTTTGTGTAACTTTTTTCTTCACTTGGGCAATATTTTTCGCATTAGGTTAACACATTTTCCTAAGGTTTATAAGTTTTGTATAAATTTTTCTTCACTTGGGTAATATTTTTCTCATTAGGTTAACACATTTTCCTAATTTTTATAAGAATAGATGAGATATTTCTTCACTTCGCCAATGTTTTTCCCGTTAGGTTAACACATTTTTCTCCTTTTCATAAGTATGGTTGAGATATGTCTTTACTTGGTCAATATTTTTCCCATTTGGTTAACATATTTTCCTAATGTTCATAAGTTTGGGCGACATATTTATAAGATTAGATGAAACATGTTGGACAATATTTTTTCACATTTAGTTAACAAAGTTTCCTACTTTTTATGAGTTTAGTCGAGAAGTTTCTTTACTTGTCAACAGTTTTCACCTTTGGCTAACAAATTTTCATACATTTTAAAAGTTTGCATGCAATATTTCTTTACTTGGCTACTATTTTTCACCTTTGGCTAACAAATGTTCATACATTTAATAAGTTTGGACGAGACATCTATAAGTATGATAGATATTTTTCCTATTTGGCTAACATGATTTCCTACTTGCCCAACATTTTTTCACATTTGAGATTGATCCAGGGAAGCTTGTTGTGTTCACGGGTAATATTATATGATAAAAATAGCTAAACACTCGGAGGTGTATGACCCGATTTCTGTTAAGTAAAAGGTACACCTGCCCCAACTGGCCTCGGTGCTCACATCTCTCCTCTATGTCTATGAGAAAGGGTTAGTCGAACACTGTGATGACTTGATTATAGTTGTGTATACTATATTCGAAAGTGCCTTGTGGTGTATAGAGACCTCGGTATTAGTAGTTTCGTGTTCTTTGCTGTTACTTGTTGACCTTAGGACGCCTCGGACATATAAACGCTAGAGAAGGGAGACCATTTTACACTTCCGACGCCCTGCTGACGAGGGGGAAGAATCACTCCCGTACATGGTGGTCATCACGAGTTAGGTCCCCTGGTTCGTTCGCCAACAGAACACCATTTTCCCCCTGTAGTATCCCTCTTAACGACGTGTCTCGGCGGTATCCATACGCATGTGACAGATACAACGCCCTCTTTGCCCGGATGTAACCGTTTCCCACAGGTCCATATACATTGTGGTAATACATGTCTATCTTGTGAGCTGTTGGTTTACTTCTACCACACTAATACATACGAGTAGAGGTATGGAGCTTGAAACGCTGAAGCAGTAGCCGTGAACCTACAAGGAAAGACAACAATATCTGATATGAGGTGGCTTTAAAGCGTTAGAACAAGAATCGTTGTGATGAAGGTTGCCTTTTGAAAGTTGGAATACATACTGACTAATATAAAGTTGTCAACTGTAATGAGAAATAAAAGGAGTGTTTAAGTACTACATAGAACCCGTACTTTAGTGTGACTGTGAAGCGAGGTCAGTGAGCAGACAAGTTGAAAATGCCTCTAATGCCAGTTGCATTGTGCATAGAGAGACATCGTTTTTAAAAAGTTCACTAGGCACCCGCATGAAATTCCCTCCAAATACTACAAGGCAGCAAAGCAGACACATAGACACTATACCAGCTCTGTAAGGCAACATACTTTGATAATGTAGACATAACGGCCGCTTTCCAATAATACTGCACACATCTATAAGCAGTGGTAAACTCGTATACACAGATACACGATACTTTCCTAAAGTAGACTCTAGCCATGTTCGCAGTGCATCTATATAGAGGCATGTCTGAGTTGATGTGAAATATTTTTGGTTATTTGTACACCCGGATGTAATAGGCGACAATTCACAACACAGCTACGATGCGCTGAAAGGGGTGACCTTATCAACTTCACATACTGGTTAATCTATATACAACGCCCAATAACATAGTACACCATCAGTCTTCACACCACGAGCATTTTCAATGTCATAAGAATAACGAACTACTGATATTTAAGATCAGAGTGGCACATGCTGACACTGTTTGTGATATCTCCTACTCATACCACCTGTTTTAACTAAATAAGGACACATACACCTAGCCCATAATCTCCAATCGGCAATTATGAGAAAAATCGAGGGTAGTGTTATTGATTGTTATTGGATGTCCCGACAATAGGCGTTAATCCCTTAATCCTCTTCCAACCTTGATATGAACCTTTATTAATATCGCGAACTATTTGCAATAGCGGAAATATCAGAAATATCAATAACCCGACTTGGTCATTACTCTGACGATAATCCCCTGGATTAGCCGTTATGAAAATAAGTATTGATTTTTGGCAACACCTGTTGAGGTCATATTCTGAATTTTAAGTTAGGTTATAATTTGTGACTCGTAGGAGCAACGGTGAAATCTGCTGCCTGTGTTTTTCAGCAGCGTTGGGACTTGTGGCCGCTGCGACAAGGCCGGACAAAGCGACCCTAACCTCTATGGTTAACTAGACACCCACACGTTGTTGACTGGCAATCTTACCAACGACAAAGTTCCGAGATTCGAACCTGTCACTTCCACGGTGTCTGGGGTACCCCCTAAACATACTCCGCAACCAGCACATCACCTCTACTTTTCTAACCATAACCGGGTTAATAATACCAGAGCTTGAAATCACAACTAAGTAACCAAATATTATCAATATTTCTTCTACCACTAGATCGCCCCACTGGGATTCGAACCCGATGATAGTGTTCAGAAGCGATAGCTAGCTACTCATCCACTCACCCCACCCCTTAACAATGAATATCACAAAGTCATGCCAAATAAACCAGTATAATCGACCACTTTCAAGGTTTTCATTTGAAGAGTTGTAACCGGTATGATGATAGTATTTACATCCCCTTAACTACAGATAATAGTAACCACCGTTATAATAAACAGTCGACCACTTTACAATAGACATATAATGAAACTATCCTAGGTCTTCTGACGACCGACGCCGCCATCATGCGTTGAATGTGCCAGTGGTAGACCTCCATGCCTTTATTTACCCACTTATCCACTCGATCACCCTAGCTCTTACCAAGGAACGGGCGTAATTATCTAACCACTCCGTCCCTCGCCCACCTCTTAACAAGGATCAGAAGCAGTTATCTAGCTATTTTTACACCCACCTGCCCCTTAACAACGACCTGGAGCCTTTATCTAGCAACTCCTCTGTCTCTTAGCAAGGAACCGACACATTCATTTAGCCGCTTCGCCACTCGCCCACCCCTTTGAAATGTCCAGAAGCACTTCTTTAGCTACTTCTCCGCTCACCCACTCCTTAACAACGAATAAAACTAGGCCACACCCACTACAACCGTTACTACCGGCCATGGTTATTGTTTTAAGGTTTATATTTGAAGAGTTGGAACCAATATGATGGTAGTGTTTCGAAGCCGTTATCTAACTACTCGGCTACTCAACCACCCCTTAACAACGAATACCACGAAGCCAGACCCCTTACAACCGTAAATACTGGCAGTCTTTACGTTTTAAAGGTTTTCATTTGAAGAAGTGTAACCTACATGACGATCGTGTATAAGCCAGTACGTCACACTACAGGTCATAAACATGCCATAATTACCCCTTTTACTTATTAAAATTTTCATATCACACCCGACGCGGCTCGAGGGTTCGACCCCACCTAGCCCCACCACTTGCACTCGTTAATGACCGGACTTGTAGGCAGTTCTCGATGACTGGCCAAGTGGTTACTACAAGACAACTGTTTTACTGGGTTAGACCCCGACCGCTCTACGCAACCGATCGGCCGCGCTTGCTCCTGCGCCCGCCGCGGCGCGCCTCTGATTGTCTTTTATTTTTTATTGTATTTTTTAAAATTAGTTAAAATATTATACACAATCTCAGTTATCTGCCCTTAGAAAAACATGTCTTTTATTAGATGTATCGCCCCTTACATATGACCCAGTTACCTACCCTACCCAACCCGCCTTGTTCCCGAGCTGGATTGGGGGCAGTCCAGCGAGGTCAATCCAGAAAGTATAATTAGGAGAAGACAAAAACCCTAACCCTAACCCCTAACCCCTAACCCCTAACCCTAACCCCTAACCCTTACCCCTAACCCTAACCCTTACCCCTAACCCTAACCCCTAACCCTAACCCCTAACCCTAACCCCTAATCCTAACCCTAATCCAGCTGGATTGGGGTCAATCCAGCAAGGTCAATCCAGAAAATATAATCAATTAGGACGTAACCCACTACTGGTGTTAAATATAGAGCAGCGTTAAATGTCATTGATTGGATGACCCAGTTGCACTCCATGAGACGTACATGTGTATGATAAACCTAACCATCATCATCATCTCATCATGTTCCTCTTGTACCTTGCAGTGTGGAGGTGAAGCATAAACAGCAGGCCAGTGCCTGGTTATGAACTTCATATTAAAGGACCCTGTTACACACGTCAGGACGCATTGGCATGTGGTTAGTCAGTCAGTAACAATTAAAATTGCAAGGACATTGCGATCAATCCAAGATTGTCTATACATTTTAACTTGCATTAGTTTGTCATTACCTTCTGAACGAGAAGTCAACGTTAAAGTTCAGGTAGGGAACGATCGCATTACCGAGCCAGTAGTGCACTGTAAGTTTAAGATTTAGAGCGCTCTTATCCTTTAGGACGTAAAGGTCACTGTAACAATCCTTAAGGTTTCTTGGGCATACAGTGTTATACTCATATATTTATAGAGCAATGGGCACTGGGTCAGTCATGTGGTCAGTACCCCGCCCGCCGCGTTCACTTCCTAAGATATTTCTTGGCACCCATGTTAGGATACCCTGGGAACAGAGTCAAAAGGGGAAACAAAATCAGAATCTGCCCCTAGAGGGATCGAACTGGTGACAAGCGGCCCAGCAGGCGAGCGTCTAGCCACTACTCTACAACGGTTCCCGGGTATATGGTGCTAGCGTCATATTGTTACATACGTGTGGGCACTAGGTGGGTGATGTGGGCAGTTGTCATAGGCGAGTTATGCTCGTTGTTAATAATACGCCCATGGCTGATACACGTTTTGATTGTCACTGGCAGATATACGGGAACAGAACATACTTGGGTTGACACCGATGATCTTGCTACCGCGCTACAAGCAGCTGGAGAACTGCTCGCCGTGGCGCCAACTGTCAATTATCTTTCTGACTGTGTCACGTTTCTGTGCATCATTTCTGGACCAACACCTTTCTGACTGGCCGTGCTGTGGTCTTCTCATTGTGATTAATTCTCTCATTGTCTTGAGTTAGGTTTAAGTTTTTTCACTGCACTATTCACGACAACTAGTGATTTGGACCAAACTCGGTCTTGAGTAACGCAACACAGGTACAGTTTTATAATTCTCTTATCTCCGAATACGGTACGAATCACATTATCATTTACACCACAGTTCACTTAAACACAATATTCAGAGATTACAATTTTACACACTCTAACTACAAAAGTAAGGGCGCAATATATGGCCATTCTACAGGAACGAAAGAACTAGGTCCAGCTCCGACCATAGCTCCAGTCCAACTCCTGAAGGTGACGTTTTGTCCTCTCACAAAACGTCCTGAACGTCCAACGTTCTCGTGACCAGGCTCGTCGCGGGTTACTCCACACGGTCTTCTCATGTAGACCGGCTCTTGTTACAAACTCATGCCATGTTCCAGGCCTGTATAAACTGGACCATGGCAGCAATATCACATCGACCACCTGTACTTGCAGAAAATATATTGGCAGACATTCCAAGCTGGGTTGATCTGAGAGCAAAGCTCAGAGTAAAATATCATCATCATCATCATCATCATAATCATCATCATAATCATCATCATCATCATCATCATCATCATCATCATCATCAATCATCATCATTTCATCATCATCATAACCATCATCATTGGCGTCATCATCATCATTATCAATATCGTCATCATAATCATCATCATTATTATCTCATTATCATGGTAGTCATCATCATCAGCATCGCCATTATTATCATTATTATCATCGTTGTCATCATCACCATCTTCCATTTTTGTTTTTGTTTTAAACAATGTAAGGCACTATTTGTAGTACGAACATATGAAACTTATTTGAGACAACTGCACACAGAAAACAAGCACGTTATCTCACTTTTGATTTTATACAAGACTTCGACATAGAGAGTTAAAATATATTGGTAACGAATGTGGATCAACCACGTGGTCCGTGGCTGACTGGATCTAAAATAATATATGTCAGGTAACTTGGCTAATAAAACAACAATCATATGTTAAACATACTGTGTAATGTTTCAGAGGGTCCCATAGAACTCATCTCATCAATCTCCCACATGACCCACTTCATCAGTCTCCCACATGATCCACTTCATCAGTGTCCCACATGACCCACTTCATCAGGGTCCCAGAGATCCCACTACCTCAGAGTCCCACAGGGTCAACTTCATCACGGTCCTACATGGCCCACTAACCATCGAGCACGCAGACAACCAGTCCAGTCCGCCACTGCTATAAAGTCTGTCAGGTAACTCAGTCACCCTTTACGCACCTAAAGACACACTGAGCATATGTCGTTAGACAAATGCAAGTACAGACATATCAGCACGCCAAGGATCATGTGGTAAGTATCGCACCGACCGCCTTTACATTCCAAGACATTTCTTGATACCCGTTTCAGTCTGCACTGGCAATTTTAAACTTTCGAATCCGCCCCGATGTGGATGGAACTGATGACCAGGGACCTGTAGGCGAGCGTCCAACCACTACACCCCCGTGTCCCCCCACTGGACACTGTTACAGGACAATACATATCGTGTGCAATCATGTTGATTGCATATTGTATGTTACAACACTCTACAGTTTCTATGGTTCAGTAAACTATATTAGTTGATGAAGTGGTTAACACGTGCACGTAATTTCTAACACATTACACTGAGTATATCTATACATAGCTAACCCGGCTCTATGGTGAAGGGATTACAAATGAAATTCATAATTACACATACTGCGTTCCAAACACAACTGTCGGCTATTTGGCAGCAGACTGCTTTGTGTTGGTTTCCATACAATAATATAAGTGCCGGTCGTTAAGAAAGCAATGGCAAGTTTCTAAACGTAAACTAGCTCGGGAATCACAGACACACAATAGAGGGGTTGACTGTAACGTCCTGTAAAGCATATGGAACTAACTACATATCAACCATCGTTATAACGACGACAAAGAAGCACAAGTGTCTACCTTTAACTCGGTACCAGACGATAACAACGATGATAAACACGAGGATGATGAAGCAGGCGGGTGGAAGCGCGATGAGAAGGAATCCATGACGCGGAGCTTTCTGTCCAACTGGTGAGTGAGCTGATCCTGCAAATGAGGACATGCGAGACGTTAAATATATAACAGTACTGGCTAGTTTACTCCAGAGGAAAGGTGACACCAATACGTCTAGAACAAGACAAGCTGCAGAAGCTGCAGGAACAGCAAAGCAATTCTCGAACTGTTTTAACATAGCATAGCTGATTAAGATATTCTAATAACATATACTGCCATAACAAAACAGAGCACGATATATAACATAAAACCAATCACAATATTATAATAGCATAATCAGTATAATCATCGCCATCATTATCATCATCATCATCATCATCATCATCACCATCATCATCATCATCATCATCATCATCATAATCATCATTATCACTGATTAAAGACCCTGGGCAATGCCTTGAAGTTATGTGATCATGTACTTTTGTCAGCCTGCGCCTTTTTCTTGTTGTCTTTATTCCAAAGTATGTATGCATTTATATTCTCTGCTTGAAAAACAACAATCTGTGCCCTTACTAGAACCAGCGACTTATCATCACGCTTGGATTCTTCTAACTGTGTCTAGTTCTGTCCATAAGCACCATATCTAACAGACAGCACATCTCGGCTCCACATGTTCTTATTTGGCACCTTTCACAACTGTACTTCTGCCCCGCCTTCCTAGCTAAGAGTGATCCGTAATGGCCTATCGTGTCATACTTAAACTTTCTCTGTTTCTGTTTTAATTTTATTATATTTTCTAATTTCATGTTTTGTTTTTAAATCTGTTTGTGTTATTCCTGAAGAAAGAAGATTAGTATAATCGAAACGTAGATTGGTTGTGTAGTAGTATACTTTTTTTATTTATTAAAATTTTATTACTCGTATATTTTAAAATATTATAATTGCTGTTTTTGGTGTTAATTTACGTTTTCCGTAGCTGAGTTCTTTGTACACTGTATCTGTTAGTTTGTTGTAAGGTATGTACATTGTATCTGTGAGTTCGTTGTAAGGTATGCACACTGTGTCTGTGTGTATTATCTCTCATTTTTTTCCCACAGGATTTAGACATACCTAAATGTTGTCCCATTCCACATGAGTAAATCTGTCACACCACTGTAGTCCTATTCTGCTGAGATTTCGGCGTCTGTTCTCCTACACATATTATCCCCAAGTAGTTTCCTCTATGAGTCTGCGATATAATAGCGTCCTCACATGTTATAGACCTGAGAGCAAGGAGAAATACGTGGCCAGATTTTCCCCTCACTTTGACAAGCGAGTACCCCAGGCGTCAAACATGCTTCTGGCCGAGCTCATGACGTCATCTTCGCAGTTCGCTATCAACTTCGCTATCCCCTTCAACAGAACACAATGTGACTGTTTTGCATATTAAAATGTGCCGCGAAGAAAATTTGTCCCGTGTGTCTGTGCTGTGATAGCGTTATCATACATTGCAGGCCTGATTCCATGGAGGAACCTGTGACCAATCTTTCCCTTTTTTTCGCAGGCGACCAGCCCAGGCATCTGACCGTGCTATCTACTTATCTATGGCGCAGGATCAATGCAATATAAGATCATATAACACAATATACTAGAATATAACACACAATACTAGAATAATACACAATATAATAGAATATAACACACTATACTAGAATATAACACAATATAATAGAATATAACACACTATACTAGAATATAACTCAATATAATAGAATATAACACACTATACTAGAATATACCTCAATATACTAGAATATAACACACTATACTAGAATATAACTCACTATACTAGAATATAACACACTATACTAGAATATAACACACTATACTAGAATATAACACACTATACTAGAATATAACACACTATACTAGAATATAACTCAATATACTAGAATATAACACACAATACTAGAAAATTACACAATATAATAGAATATAACACACAATACTAGAATATAACTCAATATACTAGAATATAACACACTATACTAGAATATAACACAATATAATAGAATATAACATACTATACTAGAATATAACTCAATATAATAGAATATAACACACTATACTAGAATATAACTCAATATACTAGAATATAACACACTATACTAGATTATAACTCAATATACTAGAATATAACACACTATACTAGGATATAACACAATATAATAGAATATAACATACTATACTAGAATATAACACACTATACTAGAATATAACTCAATATAATAGAATATAACACACTATACTAGAATATAACACAATATAATATAATATAACACAATGTAATATAATATAACACACTATACATAAATACTAATCGGAGGTCATAATATAGATAATATAGTCTATGCAGATACACAGTATTTTTGGTGGATAATGCAAAAGGATCACATGGCCGCTTTCCAAAACATGCCCAGCAATTGATGAAGAGGGGTGTTCCCGGTGTGTCGGCCTCCCTAGGCTCCCATCGCCTGCATATAGTATCTTCTCAATCCATTGAGGTATGTGTTCAGCAACTCTGTTGCTCAAATGTAACTCAGTTCTGCCAATGTAGGTAGAAAGGCACCTACATGTGAATTGGTAAATGCAATTGGATTTTGCGTACACAGGAAAAGGTCCTTTTACTGCTTGGGTGGGAATCGGTGTGGTTCTGTACCTAATAACTGGAGCCGCAGCACATAATATCTAGCCGACTGCTGTAATGAGCTAGTCCTGTAGACATTGCATTACGTCATCCCCTCAAAAGGTTAGCTGGATGAACACCTTGAGTTTAGGACTGTTGTTTCGTCCTTGTTTTGGTTTGGGCTGTTGGCAGTGGCGCTTTAAACATCCTATGGAGTACCCATTCAGGTTTAAGACATTTTTCAGAGTTTCAAATTCTTATAGTCAGTGTGTCCTGGGTGCATATCTTCCTAGTACGGTAAAATAGGGTCCGTACTAAGCCCCGTTTGTACTGGACAGGTGTGAAGCTCTGAAAATGTAAGTATTCACCGCTTCTCGCTTCACCAATTCCCTTCATCAACTCCCCGCTTCATCAATAGCTAGGCATATGTTGGAAAGCGGCCATGTGATTGATAGACAGTTCCTTTCGCTGTTTTGTGTGTTAAAAACCAGTCACTTGGTAAGGTTTGAAGAAGCCATAATGATTAATCTACATAGACCAGTTTTGTGCAAACAGAAAGACATGTTAGTCAGTTTAAAATTAAGGTGGTAGACAACTGACATTACTTTGCGAACATGTGCATATTTCAGCTTTAAGGATTTATCTAGTTATTTTACATCATGTTGTGTGATTTCTGCAATATGTACTTGGCGAGATGCAGCGAAATATGCCAGGCAATAAATCGTGCAATATATTGCTTGCTGTCTTCGTTATTCAAATTCACTTCGGGAAAACATTGTTTTGAATAACACAATATCATATAATATAACACAATATAACATAATATAATCGAATATAACAACACTTACCGAGCGATATGCTGACATCTGTAGTGATAGCTATACCAAAGAGACAAGGAGACGAAGATTTTCGTACAATTAATATAAATAAACGATGTCACTAAGCTTCTACTCAGACTTATAATGATAAAAACAAGAAAGTCAATAAAATGGAAATTTGTGAAGTATGGATATGTGGAAGAAGAGGACACGAACAATGTACGGACACTAACAGAAAGGTGAATAGAAATACATAAAGACATATATGTGTACTTTATATATTATACTAAGGTATTTGATAAAGAAAACATGATGAGCCATTAAAATGGGAAATAAAGAGAGCTGTTATGAACACATAAAGTTAGGCGTACAACAGAGATGTGTCTTGTCACCGGATCTCTTCTCTCTATAGCAAAGTAATAATGAGATAGATACATGAGAAGAAATAATACTAATCGAAGGTTATACTATAAACAATATAGACTATGCAGATGACACAGTATTCGTAGCGGATAATTTATCAGACCTACAACAGTTGTTGGACATTGTAATAACAGACAGTTCAAAGAAAGGACACTCCTTGAATATCAAGAAAACGGTAACAATGGTAATATCAAAGAAATGGTGACACCAAAATGTAACATAGAAATAGAAGGGAAAATTCTTAACCACGTTGGTAATTTTAAATACCTAGAGGCATTCATAACATCAGCCGGAATTTGCAACATAGAGATTAAGAGCCAAATAGGGCAAGCGAAAGCCGCATTTAATATAATAAAGAGTATCTTATGCAATGTGTCACTATCGCTGAATGTAAGAAAGAGAGTGCTGAAATTATATATAGCACCAGTTTTGCAGTATGGCTGTGAATCCTGGAATGTAAATGAACAAAATAAGAAGAAATTAGAAGCAATAGAGATGTGGTTCCTGAGATAAATGTTGCGAATTTCTTGGACTGCCAGAGTAACTAACAACGACTGCCTGAAACAGGCTAATGAAACTAGAACATTATGTACAAAAATAAGAAAGAGACAAACATCTTTCTTCGGTCATGTGATGATAAGAGAGGCATTGGAGAACATCGTGACAACTGGAAAGATCAAAGGGAAGAGAGGCAGAAGCAGACCAAGAGAAATGATGCTGGATGGATTGAGACGGTGTCATGGAGGAATATGATCAGCAGAGTTGATCCAGAACACCAAAGACCAAGATCTGTGGAGAGACATGAACGCCTACGCCAGCTAGCAGGGTACTTGATGATGACTGACACAATATAATTGATTATAATACAATATAATAGAAAATAACACAATATAATAGACTATAACACAATATAATATAATATAACACAATATAATATAGTATAACACCATATAGTAGAATATAACACAATGTGATAGAATATAACACACTATAATATAACACTTTTAGGGCATATCCTATGTGCAGGACATTGCTTAAACAGTCGCTTAAAAGTCGACAGGGTCGACTTCATTGCACCGGGTTTTATCCCATATGGTTCGGTCTCTTTCCGCAGCACGGAAATCGTCGCACAAAGCACGAACTCCGTAGCTTTTAGCGACGACCCACAGGAGTTTCTGAAACATTTAACTCGTAAACCGAAGGACGCGGCCCGGAATCGACCCCACAACCTTCGGAGCACGAGTCAAACGGCTTGACCACTTCGCCACAGAGACTTCCTACATTGCAGACAACATCAGCGTTTTACAGTTGCTGCTAATGTCTTGGCAAGTTTTGCTATCAATAGTTTGACACTGCTTTCTGAACGATCGGCTCACATATGTTCCATGAGAAACTAACGTGACGCGATCCGCTGCCGAATCCCGTGCAGCTGTGTTTCGTACGTGAGTATACGGGATTACGAACGGCGTGTTTTGCGTATTCTGGTGCTCACATATGGAATGACCTTCCACAAGATCTGAAAACTCTGAGTCCCTACAGACTCTACCGAAAACCTTTTTTTCAATACTTACTCCTGACCGACTATATGCCTCTATAAGTCACATACTGGTATAATTTTTCATTGTGTGTGATTGTGTGTGTTATGTGTGTGTTTGAGTGTGTGTGTGTTTGTGTGTGTGTTTGTGTGTGTGTACGGAAGAGTGAGAGAGCGAAAGAGAGAGAGAGAGAGTGAGAGAGAGAGAGAGAGAGAGAGAGAGAGAGAGAGAGAGAGAGAGAGAGAGAGAGAATGAGAGGGAGAGTTGAACACATGCATGTTGCATAACATGCTATTCCATATTGTTTGTGAATCTTCATCTTTGATATTATCATTTTTACTGCCACTTGATTTTAACATGTACAAAATGAATACTGTTGCTCTGCTTACTTCGTCATGTTTATATCAGTTTTATGTAGTATGATCTTATTTACCTACATCAATAAACTTTACGTTACACAATGTATATGAATAACACACTTTTCCATATTTGTGTGGATGCTCACGGCAGTCGTCAGTGTATATGTGTGTGTGTGTGTGTGTGTGTGTGTGAAGTGGTGGTGTTTATGCATATTAGTTTGAGTGATTGTGTATGTTTGTGTGGCGCGCGTGTGTGTGTCTGTGTGTGCGTGTGTGTGTGTGGTGGGGGGGGGGGGGGGTGTAAGTGTGTAAGTGTGTGCAGGAACGTATACATAATTACAAACATCCTATTCCATATTATTTGGATGGACCCATCTTCCATATTTATATTTTTCTGCCACTTGATTTCACCATGTACAATTTTAAAACTAATGCACTTTTGACCTCATACTGTTGTAATCAGTTTTAGCTAATATTATTATCTAATACTGCATTAATATACTTTAAAATATACAATGTGTATGTGTAACATATTTTTCCATTCTTCTGCGGTTGTTCATGTCAGTTGTCAATATATGTGTGTGTGGAAGAGTAGGTGTATGTGTACACATTAATTTGAGTGACTATGTAGAGTGTTTTATGTATGATTGAATATACATGGGTATGAGAGAGTATTAGAGAGGGGGGGGGGGAAGAGAGAGAGAGAGAGAGAGAGAGAGAGAGAGAGTGAGAGAGAGAGAGAGAGAATGAAAGAACAAACGAACGAACCCACGATTATACTTTATTTTCAAACGGTTAAGAATTGGGCACGCAGGCCCGTCTAACATTCTGCCCTTCTATCACTCTCTGTCATACATTACTTCATTCATACATCATTCAAAGCTAACTGAGAACAGCAACAATATAAAATAGATGCATTATAAAGGCATGGGCAAATTGCAACAATCAATACCACACGACTCAGTAATCATAAATAATGGTGTGGCACTTGTTATTAGCTATGTGGAATATATTACTCTATCAAAAGGGGGCTGGCTGTTGTACTAGGGTTTTATTATTACTATTATTTATATTATTAAGGGAGAAGGTAATCCGTACTGATATAGTGTTCGAATAATTTGCGATTATATGTTTAGGGATTGGTGATACCTTTGATTTCTTGTGGAAGATTGTTCCACAGCTGAACTGCAGAGTACGTTAAGCTTGTGTTGTATAATTCAATCCTAGGCATCGGAATGTGTAGTATATTTATTCGTTTACTGGGTCTAGCATTATATTTAAATAATGGCCAAAGGTAATTTGGAGCATTCCTATGTAGGATTTTGTGAATTAGTTTGACTTTATTGAAAAGTAAGCGTTTGCGGAGTGGTAGTAACTGAAGGCATTTATGCAGGCTAGAATTGTCAGATAAATGTTTGCTATAAATTAAACTCATGGCCTGTTTCTGGAGTGAATAAAGCCGCTTGGTGTTTGAATATGGAACACTCGTCCCAGATTATAGAGCAGTAGTCAAAATGTTTCTGTATGTGGGAAGTATACAATATTTTCCTTGTGTCCTCATCAAGGACAATTTTAACTTTGGTGAACTGGTAGACTTTTGTCGCTGTTTGTTTAACGAGCGCTTAAACGTGGGATTTAAAGGTTAAGTTTCTATCAATGATTAGGCCTAATGTTTTGTGCTCAATTACACTTTCTCTTGGCGTGTTATCGATGTGAAGTTGAAGCGATGTGTGTGAATTTAGAGTTTGAAGTCTTTGTCTGGTTGTTATTAACTTTGATTGTTTTTGTTTTTTTGTTTTTTTGTGATGTTAATGTGCATACGGTTCGCATTGTGCCACCTAACTACATTATTTAATTCTTGTTGCAAAGACGACTTCAGCAAATTACAGCTTTCAGCGTTTGTATACACTGTACAGTCGTCTACAAATAGATCGCAGGACGACAACAGATGCAAAGGTAGGTCGTTAATATATATGGCAAATAATAGAGGGCCAAGAATAGATCCTTGTGGTACTCCAATATTGAAGGTTTGAGATAAGGATTTATTGTGTGATACTACTTGCTTTCTGTTTGACAGAAAAGATGTTATTAGGGTGACTACATTAGGGCCAATTTTCATTGTCTCAAGTTTTTTTAATTAAGATAACATGGTCTATCATATTAAATGCTTTCCTTAAATCAATTAACACAACACCACATAGACATTTGTTGTTTATATTCAGGTGCTAATTTTCTATCATGTTTGTTAGGGCCGTATGGCAAGAATATTTTGGTCGAAATCCCGATTGACTGTCAGCGATAAGCTTGTTGCAAACTAAATACTGTAATGTAATATTATGGATGTGTTTTTCTAGTGGTCTAGATAGTGATGATAGTAAGGAAATGGGTCTGCAATTGTTCGGGAGACTATTGCCCAATGAACCAGATTTGAGAAGACGGTACACTATAGCGATTTCGAGAGCTGATGGAAAGTAGCCTTTGGTAAGACACTGATAATATACATAGGTTAGTAATATACAGAGGACAGAGACATTAACATTAGGAACATGGAACGTTAGGACGTTAAACAACGACGGAACATTAGAGAACATAACACAAGAAATTCAAAGAGAAAAAATTAATATATTAGGTATGTGCGAAACGAGATGGACAGGAGCAGGCATCAAGATACATAAAGATTTTAAGATTATTTATTCTGGAGGTGAGGATCGACATAGGGGAGTGGCAATAATTTTGGACCGGAAAACATCAACGTCTGTTCAGGGATATTGGGCCGTGTCGGACAGAGTATTACTAGTTAAATTGAGTGGCAGACCTTTTAACATAAATGTTATTCAAGTATATGTCCCAACAGGAGAGTCTAGTGAAGATAGTGTAGAGGAATTTTATAATGACATAGAGTCTGCCTTAAAGAAATGTAAAAATTCAGAAATAAACATCATAATAGGGGACTTCAATGCATAAGTAGGAAATCAAGGGGATAGATACACAGTAGGAAACTATGGTTTAGGAGAGAGAAATGAAAGAGGATACAGACTAGTAGAGTAGGCAAAAGAACAGGAAATGATTGTAGGAAACACCTGGTTCAAACAACACCCTAGAAGATTATGGACATGGAGGAGTCCTGATAGCAGGATTAGAAACTAGATTGACTACATTCTCATTAGCAGAAGATTTAGAAACGCCCTAACAGTAGCAAAAACAGTTCCCAGTGCTGATTGTTATAGTGACCACAGATTACTCACAGGAACATTGAGGATAAAGTTTAAGAAAGTCAAGTATACAACAGGGAACACTAAATATGATTTGTGTACATTGAGTAATGACAAGGAAATACAAAACAAATTCAACATAGAAGTACAGAACAGATTTGAAATATTGTCTGATCTAGAGATCCTATTCCAGGATGTGGATGATCAATGGGAAATGTTAAAGAATTCAATCAATGTGGCTGCAGAAACAACTATTCCAAAATTAAAGAAGGTGGGTCGAAAGAAATGGATGACTGAGGAAATTTTACACTTAATGGAAACAAGAAGACTCAACAAAAATAATCCTGCCAAATATGAAGAAATTCACAGACAAGTCAGAATATTATGTAGGAAGGCAAAAGAATCATGGCTTGAGGAAAAGTGCTTAGAAATTGAAAAACAACACAACAGTCAAAATACCAAATTAGTACACAAAAGAATTCAGGAACTTACTAATAAAAGAACAAGTACATCAACAGGCTGTCTAAAAACTAAAGATGGCAAAATCATAATAGAAAAAGATCAGATTCTACATGTATGGACAGATTATGTGAAAGACCTGTATAATGATAACAGAGAGGAACAGTATGCTATTAGATTTAATAATGAAGGACCAGCAATTTTAAAGATGGAGGTTCAAAATGTTCTTAAGCATATGAAAGCTGACAAGGCCCCCGGTGCAGATAACATCACAACAGAAATGATTAAAGCTTTAGAAGAATTTGGTCTAGAGCAAGTCACTAGACTGCTGAACACATTATATGATACTGGAGATATACCTTCTGAATTATGTAATTCTGTATTTATTGCAATCCCAAAGAAATCAGGAACCTTGGAATGTGATCAACATAGAACAATTAGTATAATGAGTCACATCACAAAGATTTTGTTACGAATTATCATGCAAAGAGTGAGGAAGAAAATACAACCTGAAATAGGGGAAGAACAATGTGGTTTTGTAGAAGGAAAGGGTACAGTAAATGCTGTGTATATGCTGCGAACAGTTATTGAACGTGCTTTAGAAGTAAACAAGGATATACATCTTTGCTTTATTGACTACACAAAGGCTTTTGATAGAGTTAGACATGTCAACATTGTGGATATGCTTGCAGATCTACAAATTGATGGGAAAGACATTAGACTTATAAAAAACATATATTGGAAACAACAAGCTGCCATAAGGATTGATAATGAAGTAGGACAATACCAACCTATTAAGAGAGGTGTTAGGCAGGGATGTGTAATGTCTCCAGATCTTTTTTCCCTATACAGTGAAAATATTTTCAGAAATGTAGAAGACCTAAATGGAATCAGCATTGGAGGACGAAACATAAATAACATTAGATATGCAGATGATACAGTATTGATTGCAGACAATGCACAGGATCTGCAACAATTAGTAGACGCTGTGGTTGTACACAGTGAGCAGCTGGGGTTGGAATTAAATTGTAGGAAGACACAGGTTATGGTCGTCACTAGGAAGAACGAAGTACCACAATGTAATATACAAGTAAATGGGAATATTCTTCAACAAGTGAATCGGTTCAATTATCTCGGAACAGTCATAACATCTGATGGCAGATGCCTTGAAGAGATTAGAACAAGAATCGCCATTGCGAAAGTAGCCTTTAGCAAGATGAAAAACATTCTGACCAATAAAATGATGTCAATTGAAACGAGAAAAAGAGTGTTGAGGGGATACATAGAGCCTGTTCTTTTGTATGGATGTGAAACTTGGACAATGTGCAGTCAAGCTGAAAAACATCTGATGGCTGCAGAAATGTGGTTTCTGAGGAAAATGCAAAGAATACCATGGACAGATAGAAAAACCAATGACCAAGTACTACAAGAGACAAATGAAAATCGTAGATTGATTAGAGAAATTAGACGTAGACAGTCAAAATTTTTTGGACATGTTATGAGAAGAAATGGACTGGAGAACTTAGTGACAGCTGGCAAGATCGAAGGGAACAGACCAAGAGGAAGACTGAGAGGAAAATACCTGGATGGCTTGGCCACATGGCATGGACGAGACAGAAACACTGAGCTGATCCACGACTCTGGTGATCGAGTGAAATGGCGAATCATGACCGCCCACGCTTTCCGGCATGGCACATGATTGATTGATTGAGTAATATACAGATCACTGGCGCAGCATAACAGATAATCCGGTTACTGATTCTATCTAACCCAGACGAGTTCATGTCTTTTTTTTTTTTTGATTACAGAGGCAAGTGAATACTTCAGTGATTGTCATTAGCGGTATGTCGAAACGAATATCCCGGGAGCATCTATTCTCGCAAAACGATGACAGTAAATAAACGTTGCAAGGAGCATTTGGTTTGAAGCCTTCAACTGGTCTATGTCAGTTTGAAATATTTTTTTTTCTGAATTGGTCGCATGTAATATGATATGATGTTAAAGAATTTGAGAAATTATGCTTGTTTGTCATGGTGGTGACTGCCCTCCATTTAGCCTTACTATTTGATTTATCCATTACTAAGTTCTTAAAGTAATTTTTTTTTTCCCTTCGAATGGTATATTGAACTTTGTTTCTAAGAGTACGGTATGTGCTGAGATCCCGCTTTTTATGTGCTTTATCTTGTTATGCGCTTTTGTCTCTCTCTCTCTCTCTCTCTCTCTCTCTCTCTCTCTCTCTCTCTCTCTCTCTCTCTCTCTCTCTCTCTCTCTCTCTCTCTCTCTCTCTCATAATTTCAAGTATTTCCTGGGTTATCTAAGGTGGTTTGACGTGAGGCTCAAAATTCCTGGATTGAAACATGTCTATCAAACACATCAATAAAGGTCGTTATCCTAAATTCCAGAGCATCAGCCCTGTCAGGAAATTGATGCAGACTGTCTAGAGGTGAACTGACAAGTCCTGTAAAAATGCGTTTTGGTTGAAATTTTTGTAACGTCTATATTTTACACTTATGCGTTTATGTTCAGGCGTTTTAATTCATTTTTAGACCACGCGCATCATGTTGGGTAGTGATCTCTCATTGCACAATTAAGTACGGTGCATTCTATGATGTTGTCTGAGCAAGTTAAAAAAAATGTTATCTATGTCTGTTGAATATGATTTTGTTACTCTTGTAGTTTGTTATACTATTTGTTGGAAATTGTATGATGCAATTAAATTTCCCCATATTATGTTGGATTTGTTGGTATCAATGTTAAAGCCTCAGAGTAGTATAATTTCCTTCCCGAAAGCGAAAACCACATCCATCATAGTAGTGAAGTTTTTGTACCAGTAGTTTCCTGTACTGGGATTTCGATAGAGGTAGCCAATTATCAGAGGTGTGCTGTTTGGAAGTATTATTCCCATCTAAATACATTCTATTGCGCAAGTTTCAAAGTCTAGCCTGCGGTGAACATTTAGTAAATTAGAACCATAGGCTGCCATGCCTGTCTCTTGTTTCTTACAGGGATCTCTTCTAAATACTTTATACCCTTTAATAGAGATGTCCTCATCTGAATTGATTTCATTTAGTCTAATTTCGATAAGGCCGAATATATGAAAATTTTGTTTAAGAATAAAATATATCTCTGGCAGCTTATTAAATAAGTGGAATATGTTTAAGTGTCCAATGTGTATTCCTGACTTACTGAGCCATTGTTGGCACTTCTCAGACATTTCACCCAGTGAGTGTAAATTAGTCAAACTGAAGCAAACGTACAAGACCATAAAATTATTCGCAATTACATTAAGTTACAACAACTCAGTGCGAGAAGGAGAGAGAGAGAGAGAGAGAGAGAGAGAGAGAGAGAGAGAGAGAGAGAGAGAGAGAGAGAGAGAGAGAGAGAGACAGAGACAGAGACAGAGAGACAGAGACAGAGACAGAGACAGAGACAGAGTTTGAATGAGAACATGACCAAGTGTTTGTGATTGTGAGTAGGTATATATGTGTGTATGTAAGGAAGTCAATGTGGGTATGTGGCTAAATAGATGTAAGACTGTGTGAGTGTGTTTGTATGTGCATGTTGAACGTGTGTGGACGCTGTGTTTATGGGCAGGAACGTATGAGTGTGCTTTGATGTATGAATGAAATGAAAATATATGGGTCTCTGTGTGTGAGAGCGAGAACGAACGAACGAACGAACGAACAGACTTTATTTTCAAAGGGTAACAAATTGGGCACGCAGGCCCGTCTTACATTCGGCCCTTCCAATCACTCATCTTTCCTTCATCAA
>JACEFZ010019361.1:75000-247513 GCA_014155875.1 Cepaea nemoralis
TCGCGCTTCAGAGTAGGTGGGTTCGATTTCTGAATACATCGCTCAGTTGAGGAGTACAACTTTCTAGAGACACCTGGGGGTCTTCGATGGAGCCACGTAGTTTGAATAAAGGGCTTAGAGTGGAACAAATGGTTTAACAGTCAAAATGGCCAACTTCATTGCACCAACTTTTATCCCATATGGCTCGGTCTGTTTCCGCTGGTATGCAGATACCACCCTGTGCAATGGATTAGATCCTTTTTACTTTTGAACCTAACATTCCCTTAATCTGACCAGATGTCGTGTTACCGGTTATCAGCTGTGACATAAGCAGGCGTTAGAACTGTCCAGGAGTGCACTGTCGCAGTAAGGTCAAGGACCCTTTCACTCACTTTGAGACTTTTTTTAAAATATGGTGTTAGCCCTAATTTTTTATTTCCAGTCCGTACTACATATTGTGTTGTTGTTGTTGTTGTTGTTATTGTTGTTGTTGTTGTTGTTGTTTTTGTCTTCCATTTATGCTATTAGGAGTCGTGGGGGGAGGGGTTATAGAAGTTCCAGCGCCTGTGATGTGGCCAGTATCACACCGACCGCCCTTATATCCCAGGACATACCCTGGCATCATTCCAAGCTGGGTTGACCTGGGAGTCCTGCTATTTTAAACAACAATAGGTCTGGATGAGCATTCGAACGTCTGATGGCAGGAAGGTCTGGGACAACATAGGATACGATAGCCAGCAGCACCCATGCATTCAAACGTCTGGCAAACAATAATACGAAAAATATGATTCGCTTCTCCAATAAAGCTGATTCCATTCAATAAAGAATCCAATAACTGAAACAATAGAATATCTAAACTGTTTTTAATTTCGTTAAGAGAACGGACCAGATGGAGCAGCATATTATCTATCATGGTAAAAAATGAAATCTAATATGTACACTTTTCTTGCCTTTTCATGCTGTTGTAATTACTCTTCGCACTTGAAAAAAGAGACGTTTCATTATTATTTTAACATAACTATCTTCATCACGTGCCAGCTGGCGTAGGCGTGCAAGTCTTTCTACATAGAATTCAGTTCTTGGTGTTCTAGGTCAACCCTGGTGATGAAATTCCTCTATGCCACCGTCTCTATCTGTATAGCACACTTTCTCTTGGTCTGTATGTGTCTCTTTCCCTACTGATATTTCCTTTTGTTAAGATATTCTCCAATACCTCTTTTCTCACCTCATGACCAAAGAAAGCTGTTTGTCCCATTCTTATAGGAGGGGGCGTCAAATGAAAACCTTAAAGGTGTGATAGTAATCACCATAACCTCGCCATTATCTCGTAGCCTGTCAATATTGTTGTTAAGGATGACAATAGTGTTAAGCACGTGACATCACAGTGCAGATGAACACGGTGACTTCTTAAGGACAGTTTAAAGATGGCCACCCCACTTGTAACATGTACCAAAGAGGAGCAGTGATCTGTTGTCCGTTTTGGGGTATTTGTTGTTGTTGATAACATAAGGGGTGAAGCATATAGTATCTGATCGGCGATTGAAGATCCAGTATGGCGATGCATGCCTGTCAGTCCAGCAAGTGTTTGAGTGGAGAAAGAAGTTTCAAAACGACGGTACTTCTCTGGCAGACTAATCACGAACTGGTCAGGCACACCGAGTAGTGACCCTAGAGTCGGTTTTTGTAAACAAATCCAAGCACTTTATCGACGCTGGAGGACTTGCATTGAACACAGTGGTGACTACATCGAAACATGTTACGTTTGTTGTTTTACTTTTTCATAATATATTCACCACAGAAACACAAACACACACACACACACACACACACACACACACACACACATGCACACACGCACGCACGCACGCACGCACACACACACACAACATGTACGGGTCTCACTTATAGCCCCCTTCGTAGTTGTAACTGACTCAGAAAGCATGCTGAGTAGGGTGAGGACAGGCAAGCTTCGTGCAGAGTGGTTTGCTTCACTTCGGAAGTCACGGGTGACAAGCATTGTCTGGATATTTTCTCCGGGGCATGCCGGTCTGCTGGGGAATGAACAGGCGGACAGATTGGCTGACTCTGCAAAACATGGTGGAGTACTGATGCATGACAAAGCTTATGTGGTTGCGACCTTGTCGGAACATGTGTACACCTCGGAGGATAAATGGATCACCATGGTCTGGCAAAAATGCGACAGCGAGGAGTGACTAGGGGATCTGGCTGTAACAAGCTACGTGGAGGGTCCCAAATAGCCCGGTCACAATGTTTAATTAATCTTCTATAGCCCTGGCTGGGATAGGTCTTTACCTGCCAACCCTCCTCCGTTTTCCCTGGACTCACTGTCACGCTTCCTTTCGACCTAGGGACCTATTTCCTGCAGTGTTCTTCTGGCTGACACATAAATAACATGGCAGTCGTCAGAACAACTTGGAAGTAATTTTATTAACCTAATCAAGAACAGCACAGGAACACATAAAGGCAGATAAACATATAGATCTACACAGACACTACACTGGTAAAGTTTTGACAGAGAGCCTCCAGTCACCACAGCCACAGATCCAGCTTCAGATACAGTCTGATCTGTCCAGACATATCTCACCAAAGATGTCAGAATCTCCTTCTTTCTCCAGCAACTGGTTGTAGATTCAACAGGCTTTTGTAGAATCCAAGCGACTGGTGTGTTGAGGACTTCTGTTCATTGCCACATGAATTAATTCGGCACCAGGTCTTCACTGACCTATGAAAAGCTTTACGGTTGCAGATACGGTGAGGTGTTCGTGGAGGGATAATGGATGGGTGCCTTTTAATGTCTGGTATAAAATGAGTATGCAAGAAAATCACTCCTAGGCTCCCTCCAGACAACAACTGCTCTCAGGCGTATGTTGTTGAAAAAAACTGGCAATGCACCAGTCATGCAAAATGTCCTTGCCTCAAGACCTGCACCTTGTCTCCGTTTCAGAGTTAAACACACCAAACCCTGAGTTGGCCTCGTCGGACATATTGGCGTTAGCCTAGAAGCACTGGTGATAATGTCCGTTAGAAGACATATTCACTTCTCATAGAAGAGGACCCTTTCTTCACCACTTCAGTAGGATGTTGCACTTCTGTCGTTATCTTTAACTAACTTTGACAATTTGCAACAAGTCAACGGTAAGTGTTGGCCCCGCCATTAATTCTTAGCAGCCGCACCAGTGCACATTTGGCGCAAGGCGTTCCCTCGGGTTTACCCGAAACGAGAGACATATATCTACTCACTCCATGTAAGATTTGTGGCATGAAGATAACCCAAAGAACTATCTTTCATGGATATTTGAGGGAACAAGAGAACTGAGAGCCTCCAGAAGCTGTTTCCCCCTGTTTACCCAAAATACAAGAATGCATAAGGACATGAGCCACTGGCGTTTCGCTACACTGGCCAACGATCGACGCTCAGAGGAAAGGGGAGACGGACATATAATCAGATTGCTACTGGTACTATTAGTGTTAAAAACTCTTCGCTGGCTGCTGAGGATGGGGACGGAGCGCTTATGGGAATGCCCCGAATGCTGTGATGTCGATTCCTAAATCAATCAATAAATCAATCAATCAATCGTAGTTGTATATACTTGTCTAGTTTCATTAGCCTCTTCCAGAAAATCTGTGTTAGTTACTCTGGTAACCCAAGGTATGCGCGACATTCGTCTCAGGAACCACATCTGCGTTGTTTCCAAGCTTTGTCTAATTTGTTCATTTAGGTGCCATGATTCGCTGCCTTACAGCAAAACAGTACATGCGTATTGAAATATAAAACAATTAAAACAATTGAATTCTTCCTTTAGTCTGAGCCGCTAAACAAAGGTCGTGTTTCGTGTGTTGGTTAACGTCAGATGTTTAGATTGTTGCATGTCCTATACAAGACGTAGCAATCAACTCCAGCAAATTTAGCTACTTGTGATTTATTAGGCAATATTTACGTACTGTAGTTAATGACATATGTAACATTCTTACCTTCATCCGTCAGCGTAAAATTAACGTCCAGACGCCCATATCTATTATCTATTCTGACCGTGTGTGTTCTGTAGTCCTTGGCTTGGATGTTGTACATTGTTATGTTGACAGTCCAGTAGACACGGGTGATGGAGTTTCTGGTAAACTCAACCACGATCTTGGTTTCGTTAGCCGAGTATTTCAACATTTCACTGGACATTAGGCATAGAGCAAATGTGACGTATTCCCCCAGGATAGGCGACATTTCTCGTGAAGTATCTTCACTGGCACATAGTGATACAGGACCTAAATAAGAGGTCTGAAACATTATGACTTTAGAGAATTTGAAAACAGAGATGTACGTATGTGTGTGTGCATGTGTGCACGTATGCATTCGTGGGCGGGCGCACACGTGCGTGCTTGTGTGTGTGTGTGTGTGTGTATGTATGTGTGTGTGTGTGTGTGGATGTTCAACTCCCATGTTGTGACTTGTTCTCTTCTTCCTCTACTTCTGTCCTTCATCTCCCTTTGTCGCATAGGCCCACAATTAAACCACGTCAGTCCATCATATCTTTGACTATATACTGCAGCTCTTTTAAGGTCCTCCCAACTTTATTCATGTATTTCTGTTATTTTCTTCTCCGTGTGCTTACAGTTCCCCTGTTACTTCGTTTGCTCTGTGGTTTCCAGACAAGAGAGTGTCTAGTTATGACAAACAATCTAATTTCAGGACACAAACGAGCTCTTAGGCAATACGCATGTAGGGGTCGCGAGTATCGAGCAGGTTACACTGTTTCTTGGAAGTCATCAACACGCTAATGGACATGTGGACCAAGTATAGTAGCCAGGCAGGGAGACAGTTGAGAAATAGCACAAACACACGATTTCTGGCTCGCGCTATTGTAAAACAAAATGATATTGGTAAAGTTACTGTTACTTAATGACTTACCCTGATCTTTTTTTTTTAAATATTGTTTTAAATATAAAATTGTACAGAGTAGTTTGGCGGGAGTTTTTATTTCAGTACAATTAAACACACACACACACACATACACACACACACACACACACACACTCACACACACACACACACACTCATAATGGCTTGAACTGCCAGACCAAAGTCAGTGAGGTTCCTTATTGGAACCGAACTAGCGGCACCATCATATGTAGGCCACCGAGCTACCATCCTATAGCACGTCTATATGAACCAACGATATACAAACACTTATTAACAACATACGTACTCAAAATGTGAATCTGTCTGTAAGCTTGGGATGTACCCATGGAGTTGTTGGCTGTACATGTATAGACTTTAGTCCGACTGTAATCATCAAGCCTAAACGATGTGCCAGACGTAATCTCGTTTCCTGATTCACTTGTTATTGTCACACGTGGGTTAGGCACCCCCTTAGCCTCGCATGTTAAAGTAACATTAGCGTATGTTTTAGTTACTGTGAAGTAGTCAGTAGTGTTGTCAACTAAGCTCAAGCCTGAGTCACTGTATATTTGTAGTGTAAACAAGGAAACCGTTGGTGGCTCTGTGAATAAAATGATATTAATTAGCTCATTAAATAGGCCATCATTTATTAGTTTTGATAGGAAACATCATTGGCCACGGAATCATGCAGAGCTCCATTGTTCATTACCTGATTTCTTTGTCTAATTCCATATAAATAGAACCGTTCTTGATTGATTGATTGACTGGTTTAGGAACGGACATCACAGCATCCGGGGCATTCCCATAAGCGCTCCATCCCCACCCTCAGCAGCCAGCGAAGAGTTCCATCACCAATAGTTCCAGTAGCAATCTGATTATATGTCCGTCTAGCCTTTCCTCTGAGCGTCGAGCGTCGGCCAGATCCCCTCGTCACTCCTAGCCGTCTCATTCTTGCCAGACCATGGTGATCCATTTGCTCCTCCGAGGTGTGCACTAGCTCCCACAAGGCCGCAACCACGTCTGCCTTGTCATGCATACTCCACCAAGTTTTGCCGAGCCAGCCAATCTGTCCGCCCGTTCATTCCCCAGCACACCGGCATGCCCCGGAGAAAAGATCCAGGTGATGCCTGCCACCCGTGACCTCTGAAGCTCTGCACGAATCCTGCCTGTCCTCACCCTCCTCACCATGCTTTCAGAGTCAGTTACAATTACGATGTGTGTATGTGTCGTGTTCTCCACACCTGGCATTAAGTACACACAAAACAGACAAGTGTAGGACCCTTCATCAAGCCCTGGGGTATATGGTGCTGACTCCATATTGAGAGAACTATCGACACTGAATGGACTATGTGGTCAATACAAGGCTGGATGCCGTTATTTCTCAGAGTATATCCTGGTACCCATTTGATGCTGGTTGTATATGGAAGACCAGGTTAACGACAATGTAGCCAGCATTATAGAGAATTTCCGCTTATTACGCCTGGACCAGCGCGCAAGTGTGCAAACGACTGTACTAGTACAGCTCCCAAGCGCATTAATGTGTCATTATTTATTATTATGGGTGGAAGAAATAGATGGTCAAAGTGGTACACCAATGTTATTGTTTATAGCCCAGATCACTAGTCAGAAACTTACGTAAGGCGTGCCAAGCGTGGCACTCGGGATGACTTTCAGTGGTACGTGAGTGAATTGAAATTCAGTATATGATTTAACAAAACAAAAATTGAATTTTTAATTAAATTAAGGCATACAGTACTTTAAACGCCATTCCTGTTTTCACATTCTTCAAAACGAACGCTAGTAAACATTATTTGTAAGAATAATGATTATGTTAGATTATGCAAATTGCGTGAGGATGGATATAAATGGCTGACCTTGAGCTAATTCTATTTCCGCCCCATCCTTCACCTCTCTCCCGTCCATCCCACTCCACACCACAAACTTATTACTTCTCTCGGCTGTGTAGTGTATTCGTGTCACAGTGATGCTACAATGATCTCAGCACAAATGCTGATATTCTTTTAAGAAACATGGTGAGATACATTTTGTTTTTTTTTCTTAACTGTGCTAGCCTTTTATCGTTTTGTCTTATCCAAATATACATATGACAATTTCATAACATTTGAAAATTATGTATTCAGAGAGCTGTAGTTTTTTAAAACATAATACTTGTATTTGCTTCTAGGTATATTAAAGTATTAAATAAGCCACAAATAATATAATAGTTATCTAATGTACAGGAAACATATTAATACAAGATCAATGTCGCATTAATTTGTTCAATGATTGTTGTGTATAAACATATAGTGGTCTTAGGTTGGCATGTTGAATGACTTTACAAGGAAATAGATTGGCAAGTCAAGTAACTTCACAAGGACACATTCGCACGTTGACTGACTTTAGCATGGATTGGTTACATACAAACAGACAGACATACAGAATAGAGACAGACAGACGTACATACAGAGAGACACAAATAGACACACCCGGCTGCTCAAGTATGTCTGAATGATGCAGTCTGTTCGTTAAACCGCTTAGGTTACCTATTGAATTCCTTTCAGACACACAGACAGACTGAAAGAAAGACAGACACTGTGAATACATACGCAATGGCACAGATTTAACTGTCTACCAGATGCCCTAGTCATGGTTCATCCCCTATCTATGGCTGGATTATCTTATTCCCCCACAACTTCCTTAGGTGGATCAACCTCTTAGACATAAACAGCGCACAGTGTTCAGAATTGTCTGAGAATTACATAGAAAGGATAAGCAACGAGGAATGGAGCTGGTCACTTAATCTCAATGTATTCATGACCTACACTATCCGGATCTTCATCCCATAGCAGGTCCTTTGCAGAACGTCGCTGTTATCATTTCTTTCATAAAAGGTTCTCGATCTATGGCCAGTTCTTCCGCCTCATGCACCACCATGCCCAAGCAATGTCCTGTGCCCATCTCCATGTTGGTTGACCCCTGCCTCTGCTACCAAGAACAACGCCCTCCATACTTGTTCTCTCCCAGCCACTGTGACGCTTAATATGGCTAACGTGTTTCTGTTTCTGAGACATGGCAATGTTTATGAGTCTGTTTACTTCTTTGTTAAATTTCTTGAATGATAATTGTCAGTATATCTTTTTTTTTTTTTTTCTTGGTCCACTATATTGTTAAAATGTATCCGTTGCAAGTAAGCTCAAAAGCGTCAATATTCTTGTTAAATTGTCTATGCCGCATATCCGTATGTTTCCATAGGAATTATGTATTTTCTGAAGCAATTTACTTTATATTGTTTTGCGTGTGTCGTCCCATAGGGTTGCGTATGATTCTATAGGATTCCATAGGATTGATATGGCCAGTTAGCGTATAACTTCTTTTCAACAGTTCCCCATTGTCCTTATAGATTATGGAGCCAAGATACACAAAGTGTATGACTTGTTCAATGTCTTCATAAATTGATTGTGATCTTTATATGTCAAGCATTAATATGTGACACCATTCAGCAGTATCCGCTAGGCGACACGTTGTACATGCCTTTATCTGCAGAGGAGAATCGCTGTAGGGAAGTAGACGACAGTTTGCGGGCTCTGTGGCTGGAATTTGCAACCAGGCGGATTTTTAACATTGAACTAGGTTCCACGGTCGACATACGCTAGAATAAATATCAGGGGAATTCCCGGAAAGCAAAGGTGACAGCCGTGATATTGACCACACAACCCTCCGAGTGTCCATTTGTTTATTAAAGTATGGGACTAGAACCACATGTCCAATAGACATTAAGACGTGTGTGTATATAGTCTTCTTATGGACGATGCAATCAACATTAAGTATTGGTTAGTTTAGTTTAGTCGATGAATCAACTTCACGGCACACGGGTGTAACCCATAAGTGCTCCTTTCTACTCCTAACTCAAACCTGAGTCTGGAGAATATCAGCCTACAGTGCACGAACTCCGTAGCACCGGCGAGGATCCTAAAATACTTTGGATATATTTTTAACTCGAAATTTTGCCTGGGCAGAGCCGTTAGGCTACTTTTTTCGATTTCCAACTGCCAAGGGATTTTTTACGTGCGGAACAATACACACGGGCGTCCGATCTCACTACCCAAAGACCTGGGGAAATTTTATTACTAGAAGTCCACGTGAAATAAATTCCGGTCCTTACCTGGGCTTGAACCCGGGACCTCAAGCACTAGAGGGAGACACCATACCTCTAGACCTACTAGACACTTTTATATCCAGTGGTTTGCCATAGATAACTGAACGACCCACGATCATACCATGGAAATAAATGCACAGCGATCTGTTTCCAAATCACCAGCGGCTATTTCGAACCCTCAGGTTCACATGTCGGGGAATTGTCGAACTGCGTTAACTAACCCCTAGCCACAGACTCAGATATATATCATCATCATCATCATCATCATCATCATCATCATCATCATCATCATCATCATCATCATCAAGTGCCGTGCCGGCTGGCGTAGGCGTTCATGGCTCTCCATAGATCTCGGTCTTTGGTTTTCTGGATCAACTCTGCTGCTGATATTCCTCCATGTCACCGTCTCAATCCGTCCAGCATCACTTCTCTTGGTCTGCCTCTGCCTCTCTTCCCCTTTATCTTTCCAGTTGTCACGATGTTCTTCAACGCCTCTCTTCTCATCACGTGACCGAAGAAAGATATGTCTTATTGTTGTATATAGTGTTCTAGTTTCATTAGCCTGTTTCAGGCAGTCATCGTTAGTTACTCTTGCAGTCCAAGGAATTCGCAACATTCGTCTCAGGAACCACATCTCTGTTGCTTCTAATTTCTTCTTAATTTGTTCATTTACATTCCAAGATTCACTGCCATACAGCAAAACTGGTTCTACATAGCATTTCAGCACTCTCTTTCTTACATTCAGTGATAGTGACTTATTGCATAAGATACTCTTCATTTTCTAAAATGCGGCTTTTGTCTGCCCTATTCTGCTCCTAATCTCTGTTGTACATCTTCCATCTGATGTTATAAATGCCCCTAGATATCTAAAATTATCCACTTGGTTAAGGATTTTCCCTTCTATTTCTATGTCACATTTTGGTGTCACAGTTTTCTTTGATATTACCATTGTTACTGTTTTCTTGACATTCAAGGAGAGTCCTTTCCTTGCACTCACTATTACTACAACGTCTAATAATTGTTGTAGGTCTGTTGAATTATCCGCCACTAATACTGTGTCATCTGCATAGCGTATATTATTTATATTATAACCTCCAACTAGTATTTCTGGCATCTCTTTGATCTCTCTCATTATTACTTCGCTATACAGGGAGAAAAGATATGGTGACAAGACACACCCTTGTCGAACTCCTAGCTTTATCTGTTCGTAACTACCCTCTTTATTTCCCATTTTAATTGCTGCTACTTGGTTCCAGTAAACATTCTTTATTATTCTTAAATCTTTTCCATCAATGTTGATATCTTCCATTATTTTAATCAGTTCATCATGTTTTACTTTATCAAATGCCTTAGTATAATCTATGAAGCACAAATATATGTCTCTCTGTTTCTCTATTGACCTTTCTATTAGTGTCCGTAATATGTAAATTGCATTGTTTGTGCCCTTTCCTTCCACAGATCCATACTGTTCTTCACTAATTTCCATTTTTATTTTCTTTTTGGTTCTTCTCATTATGATTCTGAGTAGAAGCATAGTGATATGGTTTATAAGGTTAATTATACGAAAATCTTCACAATCAATTGCACCTGGTCTTTTTGGTATAGCTATAAATACAGATTTCAGCATATCACTGGGTAAATATCCACTGCTGTAAATATTATTCAACATTTTGGTTAATATATCTACTCCAAATTATCCCTATACTTCTAATTCTTCTATTGTGATTTCATCTGGCCCAGCTGTTTTTCCTTTCTTCATACGTTTCATAGCGTCAGCGACCTCTTCTTTCACAATAGGTGGACTTTCTAAGTTACTATATTTTGTTAATTCTTCCCTTTCTCCATCATATAATTCTCTTATATACTCATTCCACCTCTTCATTATAGCACCTTCCTCTAATAATATCTTTCCTGTTTTTGATTTCTCCAGTTCACGACGGCAGGCAGAGGAACTCGTCTTGAGTCAATGGCTGCGGTCTCCGACCAGTATGGTCACTGCCATAGAGGAAAGCAACGGCAAACTACCTCTTTAAAAGTGCCTAGTATATCATTATTCGTTTAAAGACTGATCATCGCAAGACAAGGACAGAGACGTTAAAATTAGCAACTTGGAATGTTTGGACGTTAAACGATGACGAAAAATTAGAGAACATAAAACAAGAAATTGAAAGGGAAAAAATTAATATTTTAGGTATGTGCGAAACAAGATGGACAGGAGCAGGCATCAAGATAGAAGAAGATTTCAAGATTATTTATTCTGGAGGTGAAGATCGTCATAGGGGAGTAGCAATTATTTTGGACCGGAAAATATCAAAATCTATTCAAGGATATTGGGCCGTGTCGGACAGAGTTCTACTAGTTAAATTAAGTGGCAGAGCTTTTAGCATAAATAGTATTCAAGTATATGCCCCAACAGGATAATCCAGTAAAGATAGTGTAGAAGAAGTTTATAATGACACAGAGTCTGCCTTAAAGATATGTAAATATTCAGAAATAAACATCATAATAGGAGACTTCAATGCAAAAGTAGGAAATTAAGGGGATAGATACACAGTAGGAAACTATGGTTTAGGAGAGAGAAATGAAAGAGGATACAGACTCGTAGAGTGGGCAAAAGAACAGGAAATGATTGTAGGAAACACCTGGTTTAAGCAACACCCTAGAAGATTATGGACATGGAGGAGTCCTGATAGCAGGATTAGAAACCAGATTGACTACATTCTGATTAGCAGAAGATTTAGAAACGCATTAACAATAGCAAAAACAGTTCCAAGTGCTGATTGTTATAGTGACCACAGATTACTCACAGGAACATTGAGGATAAAGTTGAAGAAAGTCAAGTATATAACAGGAAACACTAAATATGATTTGTGTACATTGAGTAATGACAAGGAAATACAAAACAAATTCAACATAGAAGTACAGAACAGATTTGAAATTTTGTCTGATCTAGAGATCCTATTCCAGGATGTGGATGATCAATGGGAAACGTTGAAGAATTCAATCAATGTGGCTGCAGAAACAACTATTCCAAAATTAAAGAAGGTGGGTCGTAAGAAATGGATGACTGAAGAAATTTTACACCTCATGGAAACAAGAAGACTCAACAAAAATAATTCTGTCAAATATGAAGAAATTCACAGACAAGTCAGAATATTATGTAAGGAGGCAAAAGAAGCATGGCTTGAGGAAAAGTGCTTAGAAATTGAAAACCAACACAACAGTCAAAATACCAAATTAGTGCACAAAAGAATTCAGGAACTTACTAATAAAAGAACAAGTACATCAACAGGGTGTCTAAAAACTGAAGATGGCAAAATCATAATAGAAAAAGACCAGATTCTACATGTATGGACAGATTATGTGAAACACCTTTATGATGATAACAGAGACGAACAGTATGATATTAGATTTAATAATGAAGGACCGCCAATTTTGGAGATGGAGGTTCGAAATGTTCTTAAGCATATGAAAGCTGGCAAGGCCCCCGGTGCAGATAACATCACAACAGAAATGATTAAAGCTTTAGAAGAATTTGGACTAGAGCAAGTCACCAGACTGCTGAACACATTATATGATACTGGAGATATACCTCCTGAATTATGTAACTCTGTATTTATTGCAATCCCAAAGAAATCAGGAACCTTGGAATGTGATCAACATAGAACAATTAGTATAATGAGTCACATCACAAAGATTTTGCTAAGAATTATCATGCAAAGAGTGAGGAAGAAGATACAACCTGAAATAGGGGAAGAACAATGCGGGTTTGTAGAAGGAAAGGGTACAGTAAATGCTGTGTATATGCTGCGAACAGTTATTGAACGTGCTATAGAAGTAAACAAGGATATACATCTTTGCTTTATTGACTATACAAAGGCTTTTGATAGAGTTAGACATGTCAACATGGTGGATATGCTTGCAGATCTACAAATTGATGGGAAAGACATTAGACTTATAAAAAAACATATATTGGAAACAACAAGCTGCAATAAGGATTGATAATGAAGTGGGACAGTATCAGCCAATTAAGAGAGGTGTTAGGCAGGGATGTGTGATGTCTCCAGATCTTTTTTCCCTATACAGTGAAAATATTTTCAGAAATGTAGAGGATATAAATGGAATCAGCATTGGAGGACGAAACATCAATAACATTAGATATGCAGATGATACAGTATTAATTGCAGACAATGCGCAGGACCTGCAACAATTAGTAGATGCGGTTGTTGTACACAGTGAGCAACTGGGGTTAGAATTAAATTGTAAAAAGACTCAGGTTATGGTCGTCACTAGGAAGGAAGAAGTGCCACAATGTAATATACAAGTAAATGGAAATATTCTTCAACAAGTGAATCGGTACAATTATCTTGGAACAGTCATAACATCTGATGGGAGATGCCTTGAAGAGATTAGAACAAGAATCGCCATGGCGAAAGTAGCATTTAGCAAGATGAAACACATTCTGACCAATAAAAAGATGTCAATTGAAACGAGAAAAAGAGTGTTGAGGGGATACATAGAGCCTGTTCTTTTGTATGGATGTGAAACTTGGACAATGAGCAGTCAAGCTGAAAAGCATCTGATGGCTGCAGAAATGTGGTTTCTGAGGAAAATGCAAAGAATACCATGGACAGACAGAAAAACCAATGACCAAGTACTACAGGAGACAACTGAACATCGTAAACTGATTAGAGAAATTAGACGTTGACAGTCAAAATTTTTTGGACATGTTATGAGAAGAAATGGATTGGAGAACTTAGTGACAACTGGCAAGATCGAAGGGAACAGACCAAGAGGAAGACCGAGAGGAAAATACCTGGATAGCTTGGTCACATGGCATGGACGAGACAGGAACACTGAGCTGATCCACGACACTGGTGAACGAGTGAAATGGCGAGTCATGACCGCCCACGCTTTCCGGCATGACACATGATATATATATATATATATATATATATATATATATATATATATATATATATATATATATATATATATATATATATATATATATATTCATTGGCACCTTGCCGTCTTGACAGACGATAGTTTGTGCTCTAAAAAGGCATAATAACTTTTAACTATGGCGGTAGCGAGTGTGACTGATAAGGCCAATTTGCGCTGTAAATGTCCGTTCACAGTGGGTGCATGTGAACACGTGGTCATTTCCACCATCATGCACCATCTTACGTCTCAAACGCTTGGTGTGTGACTTTTCTGCAATAATTTTCTCCTTTGACTTTATTCCATTTCTGATATTTGCCCTCCATGCAACACGTTCAGCGGCGACTTGCTCCCAATGTGCATTATCAATGCCTGTATCAATCATGTCCCGCTTACACACATCTTTGTATCGTAGTAGAGGCCGACCCTGAGATCTCTTACCCATCTGTAATTCACCAAAAAAGATATCCTTTGGTATTCTACCATCATCCATCCTCCTAAGATGTCCTATCCATCTAAGTCTACGAAGACTGAGCATGGAATAAACTGTCACACAACCTGATCTTTCCAATACTTCAGTATTTGTGATTTTGTCTTGCCACTTAATACCAAGAATTCTTCGCAGACACCGCATATGAAAGCTGTTTAAATTGTTCTCTTGGTGTGAGTAAGTTGTCCAGGTTTCACTGCCATAGAGAAGAGTACTAAGGACACAGGCTTGATAGACAAGGACTTTTGTTTTGGCAGTAAGCTTCCTGTTCTCCCAGACTCTTTTTCTTAACCTGTTCATTGTTGTTGCTGCCTTACCAATCCGGATGTTGATTTCCTGATCTAGGGATAATTTGCTATTTACCACTGATCCTAGATATGTAAAATGGTCTACTATCTCTAGTTCGGCGTCGTCAATAAAGATTGATGGTACCCCATGTGCACCTTGTGACATAATCTGTGTCTTCTTTTTGCTAATTGTTAAACCAAATTCAGAACAAGCATTGGAGAATGCAGATAGTAGACATTGCAATTCTTCCTCAGAGTGGGTCGTAACTGCAGCATCATCTGCAAAAAGCAACTCTCTGATCAGTACCCTCCTAATTTTGGTCTTAGCCTTCAATCTCTGAGCATTGTAGAGGCCGCCATCTGAGCGTGAGTGAATGTATATACCACCATCCTGATCACGAAATGCATATTTCAGTAGAAGTGAAAAGTATATTCCAAAGAGGGTGGGAGCTAGTACACAACCTTGCTTAACTCCACTCTTGATTTCAAATTCTTCAGAAGTTGCACCATCAAACTTGATTATACCCTTCATGCCTGTGTGGAACGATTCCACAATGGACAGAAGAGTTGGTGGGCAGCCAATCTTCTTTAGTGCCTTGAACAGACCCTCACGACTGACCAAATCAAATGCCTTTGTGAGGTCGATGAAGGCAATAAACAGTGGTTGATTCTGTTCACGGCATTTTTCTTGCATTTGTCGCAATGAGAATATCATATCAGTGGTAGACCGGTTCTGTCGAAAGCCACACTGTGATTCGGGGTAGACTTGATCTCCTAGGACTTGAAGTCTGCGCAGAACAATTCTGGCAAATACTTTTCCAACAATACACAGAAGTGAGATACCCCTATAGTTGTTACAGTCGCTCCGATCACCCTTGTTCTTGTACAGCGTTATGATGTTTGAATCTTTGAAATCCTGTGGGACTTTTCCTTCACGCCAGCATAGCTCTATTAGCTGGTGGATCTGTAGAGTGAGTGTGTCTTGCCCACTCCTGATAACCTCTATTGGAATCCCATCCTTACCTGGAGCCTTGCCAGATGCAAGTTCATTTATAGCACACTTAACTTCTGTTATGGTGGGAAGTGTGTCCAGGTGGTCAAGAGTTGGTAGAGCCTCTATGGCGTTAAGGGCATCATCCGCTAGTTTGGTCTCACTTGAGTAAAGCTCCAAATAGTGCTCTACCCATCTGTCCATCTGCTGTTTCTTATCAGTGATGACTTCTCCAGTCAAGGTTTTCAGCGGTGCACTTCTTTTGATCACTGGACCACAGGCTTTCTTTATTCCTTCATACATGCTTCTTATGTCTCCCTTATCACTTGCGATTTGAATGGACTCACATAACTTGATCCAATAATCATTTGCACACTGCCTGGCAGCCTTTTGCACATCCTTCCTAGCTTGCCTTAGCTCACTCAGAGTGTTACGCGTTGGTCTTTCCTTGTTTCTTAAGAGAGCTTTCTTCTTCTTATCAATCAAGGGCTGCAGAGTCTCGCTGTTGGCCGCAAACCAGTCCTGCCTCTTATGATCCACAGTGCCGTAAACCCCTACGGCAGTTTTATAAAGAGTTTCCTTAATTTGACCCCACTTTTCATTTACTGTACAATTTTCTGGTGTATCAGTGAAAGCGTCTTCAAGTTGCTGTTGAAACTGAAAGCACTTTTCAGGATCATGAGTGTTAATAATATTAATCCTGGGGCTAGATTTGTGTTTAGCTGTGTAGATTCTCTTTGGTCTCAGTCTAACTCTTGCAACAACCAAAGAATGATCTGTATCACAGTCAGCACTGTGGTAACTACGAGTCAATGATATATGGTTCAGATGTTGTCTCCGTGTGATGATGAAGTCCAGCTGGTGCCAATGGCCGGATCTTGGATGTTTCCATGTGACCTTATGCATCTCTTTTGTTTTAAAAAAAGAGTTTGCAATACATAGGTCATTACTGGTGCAATGCTCCAGCAGCCTTTGCCCATTTTCATTCATGCGACCGATGTTGTATTTTCCAAGGGACACTGGCCATGAACTCGAGTCCTTGCCCACACGAGCATTGAAATCACCGAGCATATAAATGTAGTCAGATTTTGGAACTGCCTTGATCACGGAGTCTAAATCCTCATAGAACAAATCCTTCACATCATCAGAGGAATCGAGTGTCGGTGCATATGCTGCATATGCAGTAATAATGGTGGCAAACCCACAAGAGGTTGCCAAGCGCAGGGATAATAGTCTTTCATTTCCTCCTGCTGGAATTTCAATCATTCCCAGTAGCGAATTCTTCACTGCAAAGCCCACACCGTGTTGCCTTTTTTCTGCCTGCCCTCTACCCTTCCAGAAAAAGGTGTAGTTGTTTTCCCTGAGTGACCCTTCCTCAGCGAGGCGAGTCTCCTGCAGGCCAGCAATATCAATGTTAAGACGATTGAGTTCGGCATCAATCACAGCCGTTTTTCTCACATCGTCAATATTGGTCAAGTCAGTGGAAAATCCTGGACACATGGTTCTCACGTTCCAGGTTGCAAGCCGTAGCTTGAGGTTTCTATTTTTATTTTTGTTTGTACCTGGTGCATTGGTTTTACAGCCTGCGATTCAGATTTTGTCCTAGCCCCAAGCACCCATTGAAGCAGGCAGGCTGTGGCGGATCAGCACCCAATTGGCTGGGGGCTGCCCAGCTTGAGGCGGGCGGTAGCTGATCAGTGACACCTATAGGTGTCTCCCACCGTCAGAGGCAACGCGTGGCGCCCCATGTCTACGCCAACTGACAAGGACTTATAACCCGTAACAGTTGCCTCTCGCTTTGATTCCGAGACCAGTTAAGACCAGGGATGGAGTTATTGCCTCTCCATAGCACAAAGCCTGGGCTAAAATATAGAGATCATGTGTTGCCCATGCAGCATGATCCCTCTCTCGGCCTGCCTAGTTCACTCCAGAGGAAAGGTAACACCCCTACATCTGGAACAAGACAAGCTGCAGAAGCTGCCGGATCAGCAAAGCAATGCTCTAACTGTCCGCCTGTCGGAGCTTCGATCCTAGACCAGTCGCCAACCAAGGCTTAGGGCCTGGTCTGCCCTGCCATGACAATTTTGTCTTTAGCTTGCATTTCCTCGCACCAGGGTAAGGCTTGTACCCTCCCAATTGTGCTCTTCCGCCCGAAGCCGTTGGCACAATGTGGGGTGTCGGGTTTGGTAAGCGCCGCCCAACGTTCGGCGCTAACAGAAACCAGGTAGTACCGTCTACTGTTATACGGTAGCTCAGTCATATCTGACTAAGACCTGACTGTCATATATATATATATATATATATATATATATATATATATATATATATATATATATATATATATAAATAAATGAGAGAGAATGTGTGTGCGCGCATGTGTGTGTGTGTGTGTGTGTGTGTGTGTGTGTGTGTGTGTGTGTGTGTGTGTGTGTATACTTAAGCTGTCTCGCTCCAGAACACTTCTAGTGTTAAACTTAACTTCTTTGGATCATTACAGATAGTTAGTATAGACAGTCCATGGCAACGAATCCGACACACCAAACAATATTAAGAGATAATAAATAAGCCTACACAATTCCTTCTAAAGCATGCAAGCAATAAGTGGTATAAATTCTCACTGAAATATTCTTTCCTCTGAAAGCACGCCACATTGTACGTTTTATACAAGGTGTAATGTGCTGTGACTTCATCTTGTACATCCACATACATATTGTAGTCCACGCGTACCTCATAGTTACCCGGCTCTGGCATTGACTGTCCAAGTATATCTGAAATATACAGGTGGTATGACAATTATTCGGGTAATATTCAGTCCCTTATACTTATGTAAGACAGCAGTGGCAAACTACTGAACGTGAATGTGCCAAGAAATCACAAATAACGAAAACATCCTAGGATTGACTGCGACATCCTGTAAGGGATATACAACTACTTGTTCATGTGTATGTCTACTAATTTGTCAATCATTCGGTCTGTTCGTCACTTAAACGCAACATTACCTGTTGGTCTGGTTGTCTCTCTGACTGTCGATTGATCGATCGGTCTATATGTCTGTATCTGTCTGTCTGTATGGAAAGGAGGAGGGATGCTGTCTGTCTGTCTGTCCGTCCGTCCATCATCTATCCATCATTGTGTATGTTTGTATTTATGTCTGTCTCTGTCTGTCTGTGTCTCTGGTTTTTTCTCACTCTCTGTATTTCACTCACTCTCTCTCTCTCTCTCTCTCTCTCTCTCTCTCTCTCTCTCTCTCTCTCTCTATCAGAGTCGGCCTCTCTGTCTCTTTGTATGTATGTCGGTGAGTGCCTAGGTAGGAGATTTTGTTCTTCAATCTATCCATCTGTCTGACACTCCTTTCCCTGTCTCTCTACATGTATGTCTGTCTATCCCTCTGTCTGTTTAATCTGTGTATATGTTTTTGTGTTGTAGTATTTATCTTAACGTTTGTTTATGTCCTTTGTAATAAAGAAGTGACCGCTTACATTTCAAGCACTTTGTAAAATTGTTTATGTTAGCAACTAGCACCGGATCCCCATCATGGCGGGAACATAAATCCCTGGAATACGGTGGATGGGTAGTGTTCAAAAAGCTCAGGACGATCAGACACGTATCATTGTCCACTTGATACCATTTCTGGGGACACGTTGACGTCTTAACTGGAAGACACAGAGGCATCACTTGAGTCAACGTAGCTCGGGATGAGAGGACAGTGGGTGCTTGAGTTGGAAGTTTTGACGACCTGGTTGTTTGTGGTAACCTACTGGTCGATCCGCCGGCTGGTGTCAATGGACGGTTTGTACGTCTGATGTGTGCATCAGGTCCTGAGAGTTCTGTGAATAGAGATACAAGTAAATAATTAGCCCTTGAGAAGGAGAAATGCAGAATTATATAATTCTAGTCTCATAGCATTATTAATATGTCATATATAATTGTTAATGTGTCCCATGTCAATGTTAATATGTATCATATAATTGTTAATGTGTATCATATAATTGTTAATATGTGTGATATCATTGCAAATACATCTCATATCATTGTTAATATGTATCGTATCATTGTTAATGAATCATACCTTTGTTAATATTTATCATATCATTGTCAATATAACATATCGTTGTTAATATGTGCCATGTTATTAGTTGGAGCGTTGTTATTGATAATGTCGAGAGGTGAAGCTGTGGCAGGTGTAACAACTGTGAAAACTCTCCATTCACGTGGTTCACCCACAAAGTGTTTTTATACAGATGTGTTCGATGCAGTTGAAGCAACACACAGCGGCAGCTGAACATACAGTTTATTTCACTAGGATGCACAACCAAAGCAGACCTCCACAGCCAGCTGAGTCACACTCACAAGTTCGTTTTGGGCGCTCGTTCACTGTTTACTATTGATAGTAAGCATGGTGGCAATCTTTATACTGACACGTCACTGTAACACATGTAATGTCTTCGACAGTGCATTATCACTCGCTGTCTGTCGCAATCCATTTCGATACCACTCGTAGTTCACTACTGTCTCTCATTCTAAATGGAAACGCACTGTAACGTTGTGATGGAATTTAACTGTCGAGCTAAAATAGTTCAGAACTTAGTGTTGAAAACTATATGTTGTATCATCTACTGTAACACAAGAACTGTTTTGTCTGCATTAAACGAATTGTTTGTGGTAGAAAAGTTGCCCCGTGCCTTATTGAAGCGAGTGCAGCTAGTTTTCTTAAAGTAGTCGCTTGTAACCTGTGCGTTTACTGTAAAAGGCCGAGCTCACTCTTAAATGAAAGTTAGTTGTATATCCTTTACATTACGTAACAGTCAAGCACATCATTTTTTTTTGTTTGGCTGTTCGTGATCTCTTGGCAATTATACGTTCAGTAGTTTGCCATTGCTTTCTGTACGACCGGCACTCATATAATTTCATGAAAAACCAACAGCTGGCGGTCTGCTGCCAAATCGCCGGCAGCGATGTTTTGAACGCGGTATGCGGGTTTACGAACGCAAAATACGAACTGTGTTCGTAAACCCTTCGCTACAGAGCCGGCTGAGCTCAGTGACAACAGTTAATATTTTCCCTACTCTTGTCCTGCTGACAGTTGGAACTATTTATATACAATAGTATGTTGTATGCGTTCCTCAGTTAACACGTTGTGTACTATGACAATATGTATCATGTAATTGTTACTAGGTACCACACACTTTTGTAATATCCCCCATGTCAGTGTTATCAATATTTATCATATAATGATTGATATGTATCACATCATAATTAATTCATCACATTTAGGCAGGCATGGGTACGCTGGCAGTCGTAGTCGCAGACCTGCACACAGGCGGCTCAGACCATATGGTCGTCTTCTACTGACCGGAGCAGCAGTGGAATTCCGCAGCCCCTGAGCGAGCGAGTAGCTCTCTATAGGAAAGCACTGCTCACCTTTTGACTAGAAAAGGTGCCCTAAACATTGCCGAGACAGGAACACGCAGCTTATCCACTACTCTGGTAATGGAGTGAGATGGCAAAACATGACCGCCAACGCTTATCGGCATGGCTCATGATGGATATACGCTTCTTTGAGGTTCATTTTGAAATAGCCTTTCCAGGATTGTGTACCTTGCAATGCAGCTACTTTTCATAATCACCGCTGGTGCAAGTAGGGTTGCCAGATACGTGGGCACCAAAAGGAGAACATAATAAGACAAAAAGGAGGACAAAAGAGGACATAATTAGACAAAAAGGAGGACAAAGGAGGACATATTGAATGTTTCATTTAAATTCTTCCAGATTAAACCTACAATCAGTACACTTTTATTAAAATAGCTGGCAATACATTTTTTATCATTTCAGGTGGTTGGTTTACAGAAAGAAAATATTCTTTCAAAGCAGCAAACAGCTTCAACACCTTCTCAGCAGCTGGAAACAAACTGAGCCATCTATTATTAGAGTGATAGAATAATTGCTGATAGTTAATGTTGAAATAAGCACAAAAATCCGTTAAAGTTTCTATTCTGACAGTGTATATAGAAAAGTAATTGAATATCTTCAAGACAACATATTCAACGTCAATCTGCATTACATCTGCGCCGTGTTGGATGCAGTTGTGCAGAACGTGGGCAGCACATCCAAAGCCTACTAATGGCTTGCTCAAGGCTTCTTTCAGATGCAAGAACTCATTTTTACCTTCCCTTCTGTTAATGCCTCCAAAATTCACATTGGCATTGTCACAAGCAAAAGCAACACACTTGGAGTGCTAATCATGTTTTTGGAGTGTTCTCAAAATATACTGTGATATAGTTTCTGAGGTTTCATTTGGTGTTTTGTCTATCTCGAGAATCTTAGTTTGGACTCCATCTGCTTTCCAGTCAAAGTACTGAACAACGATCGGAAATATGTTCTGCGAATCGTGATTGCTAGCATCTGTCGAAAGACCGAAACATGAAATACCACTTAAAGATTTATCACCTGGTTTATTATTGCTTCAGTCTTTGCTTTTGCACAAGCAATATTTTTAGCAATTTCTGAATCTTTAAATAATGTGTGCATCAAACCAGGTCATCGAATTGTAAGACTGATGATGACAAATTGTATGAAATGCCAAAGTTGCTTCAGCCGCACGCGCTTTCAGCATCATATTTGAGTACTTATGATGAAAAAAGACGTCAATGTGCTAGATGACGCGGACACTTTGATTAGGTTTCTATGTCTCTCACAGTCAACATGGCGCTCCAAGTCAGTAGTTCTTTTGTTGGCAACGGACAAGTAACTATCGCAAATCGTACACGATGCCTCATTCTAGTTGCGTCCTTCAACGAAGCATGGAAACTTATTTTTCATAGTATTCGAGAATTTGCATTTTCTCTTTGTGGAAGGCAGTTTCATAAACATAGACAGCAAAAATTCAAATTAAAAAAACAATTTTAAGTGGCGTCTCTGCTACCGGAACCGGAAATAATATTAACATTTTGACCATAGAGACTACTACATTGTTAGTGTTGCCGAATATAGCAATAGTTAGATTGAAATTATACAAATAATTGGTGTTTCACATTTGGTATGAAGAGGACAATTAAATAAATATTACTAAGCAATGGGTTTAAATAAAGAATGTAAACAAACGGCAGAGTGTAGATACATTGTAAGTTGTAACAACAATACATAAAAAAGGATAACATAAAATATTTAAAATGCCGGACATGTTAAAGGTTTTTAGCTTTGTCTGCCGGACGGAGGACATGAGACCAAAAAGGAGGACATGTCCTCTCTTTGCAGGACGTCTGGCAACCCTCGGTGCACGTGGTATTAAGAAAGCTTCAATAGTACAGGCGGTTAAGGAAACACGTATGTATAAGGATTAATCAATCGATGAGGCGTTCAATACGCAGAGTGAAGGAACTTAAAAATACAACTTTAATGTAGCGATTCGAGTAGATTATTTGCACATGTTGTCAGGTTAAATGTTTTCGTATTTGATAAGCCTGTGAAAAGGATAGCTAGCATCGATCCAAGGTATTACAGCCGTTAAGAGAAACTGCGACTGCAGCATGTTGAATAAACACGGTTGGGTGTTTTGTGCAGGACGTTGCATTCACACCCAGGGCCTATTGGTTATTTGTGAGTGACTAGGCAATCTTATGTTCAGTAGTTTGCCATTGTTTTTTAAGGCGATGTCAACAGTGAAATTCAAATGACCGATGTGTGGAATGAATCCGCCAGGCTGCGGTCAGAAGGGAAAGTGTAAGTCCGTTAAACCTCTCAGCCGCTCCGATCTCTGGATTGAGTTGAGTTGACAATAGATATGAAACGGTAAGGTATGTATGGCACTTACGGAGAGAGAGATAGAGATTGAGAGAGAGAGAGAGAGAGAGAGAGAGAGAGAGAGAGAGAGAGAGAGAGAGAGAGAGAGAGAGAGAGAGAGAGAGAGAGAGAGAGAGCACAGACACAGTGTATATAGCCTACAATGAACTCAGGAGGACAGAAATAACATTGAGGAAATGAATTGGGACAATAAATAAATACATAAATAATAAAGACGTCCAGCAAATATGCTGGCCGGCCGGCGAGCGTTTGGCCAACACTCTACAGCTGTCCCGCACAGTAAACACAGCATGTTAATAGTTACTGAAACTGCTAATCAAGTTGTCGACGTGGCCCAAAGGGTAAACGCGCTCGTAGTTAAACTTTCAGCGCGCTCATAGCGGAGTTGGGGTTCATGTATACACCGACGTTTCTTTGGATTTAAATTTTAAATTTTAGTTCAGAAAGCAATGACGAACTACCGAACGTAACAATGTCTAGAAAATCAACCTGGAGTTGATCATAATCAACATGGGGTTGATGATAACGTCCTGCAAATGACATGCTACACCGGACATTAAAGTTGTACAGTGAAACAGCAGCTCTGTGTGTGGGGATAAGAATTATATTAACTGTTGTCAATATCGTATTTGTAGTTTAACAGCAGGCAGAAAAGAAAAGAATGATCAAATCAGTCAGAAGGCCACCAAACCCTACTCAAGACAACTACCACGTTATGGATAGACCATTACAGGTCATTATTCTGCGCCTCAGAACAGGACACAATAGATTACGCAACCACATGTAATAAAAAATTCAATATTGGTGACTCAGCCATGTGCACATGTGGTTTGGCGTCGCAGACAGCAGAGCACATACTCCAGGATTGCCCAAACTACAACACATCCAGGCGAACCTTCTGGCCTAGGGAGACAACAGTGGAAGATAAACTCTACGGACCGCTGAGTAAACTAAACAAGACTGTTAGATTCATACAAGAGACAACACTGCAGTTATAGACATATTTCAAGCGAACGAAAGAAGAAGACGAAGAACAGCAGGCAAATTGTGTACGGATAACTATTATATTAACTTTTGTCAATATCTTACTTGTACAGTTGAGTTGAGATAAGAACTGACTTCACTGCACTCAGGAAATTCCCATACGTGCTCTGTCCCCTCGTTCACCAGCCAGCAAAGAGTCATAATACTAATCGTTCCCAGCGCTATCTGATTGAAAGTTCTCATTGTCTTCCCTCTCAGTTTTGAGATTCTACGAGAACACCTGCCAATCCCCCGCAATCTCATCCTTTCCACTTACGGATTCTCAATCTGACCCCCCCCCCCCCCCACAACTTCTCTACCTGGTCCCAGAGGCGCACGACCACCTCCCCCTTTTTCATAAGTAATCTAACACGAAGAGGTGCATTCCCTGCCAAGCCTATCAACCTATCCCCCCCTTTTCCCCCGTACTCCCGCATAGTCAGGGCAACACAAATATACAAGTCTCACAATCGGTGACCTCTGAAGCGAGGTGAGCTATTATACATTTCCCCACTTGACTAAGCATATTCCTTGAGACCGAGTTGCAATGGTCTACCCTCTAACTCAGTGTTTCCCAACCTTTTTTGTTCTATTTTCCACCTAAGCCTTTCTAAAATTCTTATCCTCCCCCCCCCCCCAAAAAAAAAAAAAAAAACAAACAAAAAAACATATGCATCATTTTTAATATTCAAAAACTGAAATGTTTACTAAAGAAACTTGAATTATTTTTTTTTTTTTTAGAAGGGCTCACTTAAAGGAAAAAGCCCAACAGATGGGGCTGGTTATCAACTAAGATAAGACAGAATATATAGTAATTTCAAGAGAAGGAATAGCTAAAAACTCTGGCAACATACAAATAGATAATATGACCATTAAAAGAACAGAAACATACAAATACCTGGGTACAATCTTCAACTGCTCCAACATCATAAGGGAAGAAATACAAACTAGAATCAACTCTGGAAATAAGATATACTATGTACTACAGCATCTACTAAAATCAAAGGCGCTATCTCGTGACACCAAAATCACAATATACAAAACACTGATCAGACCAGTTGTGCTGTAAGGCTCTGAAGCCTGGAGTAAAACGAAAGGAGACGAAGCCTTGCTACAAACCTTTGAGAACAAAGTTTTAAGACGCATCTTTGGACCCATTAGGGATATACAAAGTGGAGAGTGGCAAATAAGAAGCAACAAAAACATTTATGATCTGTTTAAGTCCCCGCTAATCACTGGTATCATGAAGGCTAATAGACTACAATGGCTGGGGCATATAGAAAGAATGGAAGATAATAGGGAAACAAAACTCGCTTACACTCAGGAAATAAATGACCATAGACCCCGGGGTAGACCAAGAAGACGGTGGAGAGATAATATATATACAGACCTACAAGCACTTGGAATCAACGACTGGCAAGAGAAGGTCAACCAGAGAGACGAATGGAGACGGATTGTATCTGCAGCAAAGAACCTCAATGGCTCGGAACGCTGAAGAAGAAGAGGAAGAAGAAGGGATCACTGTTCCCAGAGGGGCCAGAGCCCCTCCCCCCCCCCCCGCCCCGCCCCCTTCCACGCGTCCCTGTGTGTCGAGTGAATTTTTTTTTTTTTTTTTGGGGGGGGGGGGGGGGGGGTTGACGGTTACCCCAGACAAGCTGGTTCCCCCGCCTCCCCCTTTTTGTGTGTGGACCCTTAGTCTCACTGTGAGCTATTGCCCACAGTGGTCCACCAGGCCCACATCTAAGGTGAAGATATGTGATGGGTTTTTATTTGATCATCCCAGCCCCCGACCAGACCAGGCGCACTACTGGGGGGGGGGGGGGGGGAACAGCAAATGCACCCAATCCTAGCCAAAGCACCGATAATCACTAGGAAATTATTGAGCAAACACAGTAAGTAAATTTTCAAAACATATAATGGAGAACTGAAATTCAAGTACAACATAATTGTAATGAAAGATTTTTTTATATTATTTTAATTATTAGTAATTATTTAAATTTAGTGAGATCCTTGCGCTTGATGCTTGCTGCAAAGAGATTTTATGTCAAGTTCCAATTTAGTTAACTTCAGTCTCAAGTCTCCCCGTTTTGTTATATCCAGCCGCTTTCTTCCATTTTCGAATTGCCCCCCTTAACAATCGAATTGCCCCCCTGTGGGGCGTGAGCCTCACGTTGGGAAACACTGCTCTAACTAGCGGAAAGGCGCTGTGACTGCATCCACATCCATTCTCTTGCTGGCGGTCGGAAGCCTCATATGCCAGATCCTCTTGTTTAAGAATTGTAAATTAGCCTTCGCAATTAAACCCCAACCACTCCATCCGTTTCTCACCATTGACCCACCAGTATAGATCATTATGTCACCTTGATGTGTCTTACTCTGGATCAGTTGTTGCACCTCAAACTTAGTGCGGCCCGCTGCCCATTCTCTGCACTCACGACCCAGTGTTACTATTACATTGTGCCAGTAAGTCATGTCTACCGGTACTTCAATCCACCCACTCTTTTTCACGATTGATGGTCTCTAGATCCCACACCTGACGTATAGATATTTTTGCCTGTGCCATCCAGGTCCTGCCTCGTCTTAGTCTATGACCCTTGGCCATATCCATGGCTTCATGCAGAGTGTGATCCCTATCTGCAGCACCTCTCAGGTACCATTTGGCTTGAAGGACCCTATGCCTATCCGTCATTGTTGGTAGCACCAGGACATGCTTCGTGCATATAATTGGTGTGTCCTTTGTGCACCCCAGGATCACCCGCATGGCAGTATTATGTATGCGCTCCAACCTTTCAATCTGGCTTTTTGATACTGTCAACAGCCCCTAACCATACTCAATGACATAAATTATTAACTGCTGATAGAGCCTGTAAAGCATCCTCTGCTCTACCTGGGTTTCTGCTATCGTCTTCAATGCATCATGTCTCCTACCAGCCTTCACCACCAAAGCCTCCACATGATCCTTAAAAGGCATACACCTATCAAGGGTGACTCTCAAGTACTTCAATTTTCTCTTTTTACTAAGAGGACAGCCGGTCTCTGTGGCCCAAGGCTAGCGAACGCGGTTCGTGAGCAGCTTACCAGGCGTTCGAAGCGCAGCCGCGACCGATTTGTGCAGCAGACCGTATCGCGTTGTGTTATAACGTTTCGGTATGAGAGCCCGTCGTCCAGAAAGCAATGGCAAACTACTGCACGTAAAAACTTGCCTAGCACATAAACAGCAACTAAATAATGCTGGTGTTGACTGCAACGTCCTGTAAGGGATATGTAACGTTTGCACACACACACACACACACACACACACACACACACACACACACACACAAAACTATGAGGACATCCTTTCAATATAACAGAAGGGACATCTGCCTTCACAATCCGATTACCCAGGGAGTACCACATAACCGATGCCTTGTCGGGGTTTATAAAGGCCCCTGCGTCCTTGCACCACTCCGTCACCCTGTTTACTGCCATCTGAAGTCTTTCGCTAAACTTCCACTGTCCTTGCCCTGCCTGTACACCAGCACATCATCTGCAAATATCAAGATTCCACCAACACCTGGTGTCTCAATAGCTGCGAATTTGCTGGTGTAGACATTAAAGAGCACTGGGGACAAGGCAGATCCCTGAGGCAACCCAAGTATAATAGTACAGGGTTCCGGAATCCAGGAACCCATGCGCAATACAATATTACGCTCACACACTTAAACAGCAGACATTTTGTGTACGGATAACTATACCGTTAAATGTATGACAATATCTTACTTGTACAGTTACATGACAAACACCTTGTGTACGGGTAACGATAATATTAACTGGCAAACATCTTGTGTACGGGTAACGATAATATTAACTCTATGACAACATCTTACTTGCACAGGACGACCTCCACAAGCACGCAGACACAAGAAAGATCAGAGCACATCTTGTTGTTTCCATTTTGAAAAATGAGAATGACCACGCAATGTTCGCTATCGAAACTGTAAGCTTCACTGGTGGTCTAGTTCAAGGTATCATTGTTGTGAGCTCGGCACTAAATATCCATCCATCCATCATGTGCCATGCCGGTAAGCACTAAATATAGACAAGGTATTTCTCAGTATGATACTTCTTCCGGGATTATTCAAACTGCGAATCACTGCACGCAATAAATTTCAAACCGTTTTCTTTTATTTTCGATTTGAACTCAAGCTTAGCCCTTAGACGTACTGCCAGTTCCAGTGCACTGGATTGATTTTTGTGTGTGGATCAGCTTTTCCTAATACCAGTGTCCCTCGCCGTGAGAGGAACCCGCCCCGACTTCATACGTACTTGTAATTTACGCCCCCAAGTCAATGACGAGAAGTGAACATTTTAGTCCAACTGACCGGTGTAGGGGTTGAACCGGTTACCTCGGCATCAGCAAACCGGATGTTTAAGACAGCACTTTTATCCATTCGGTCATGTCGACACCCAAACCGGTTGTGAACACATACAAGCAGGATGCATTACTTGGTCAAGTCATGTTGTGAACACATACAGGCAGAAGACATTACTTGGTCAAGTCATGTTGTGAACACATACAGGCAGAAGACATTACTTGGTCAAGTCATGTTGTGAACACATACAAGCAGAAGACATTACTTAGTCATGTCATGTTGTGAACACATACAGGCAGAAGACATTACTGGGTCAAGTCATGTTGTGAACACATACAGGCAGAAGACATTACTTGGTCAAGTCATGTTGTGAACACATACAGGCAGAAGACATTACTTAGTCATGTCATGTTGTGAACACATACAGGCAGAAGACATTACTTGGTCATGTCATGTTGTGAACACATACAGCTAGAAGACATTACTTGGTCATGTCATGTTGTGAACACATACAGGCAGAAGACATTACTTGGTCAAGTCATGTTGTGAACACATACAGGCAGAAGACATTACTTGGTCAAGTCATGTTGTGAACACATACAGGCAGAAGACATTACTTGGTCAAGTCATGTTGTGAACACATACACGCAGAAGACATTACTTGGTCAAGTCATGTTGTGAACACATACACGCAGAAGATATTACTTGGTCATGTCATAATGTGAACACATACACGCAGAAGACATTACTTGGTCAAGTCATGTTGTGAACACATACAGGCAAAAGACATTACTTGGTCATGTCATAATGTGAACACATACAAGCAGGAGACATTACTTGGTCATTTCACGGTTTGCAAGAAATATTGTTACTTATCAACAAATAGATGAGAACAATGGCAACCAAGATTATCTGTAAAATACAGGAATGTGTAAATAATGTCAATTGTCTCATATCACACACACACACACACACACACACACACACACACACACACACACACACACACAAACACACACACAGAGACAAACAGACAGACGTATATACACACAGAGTGATACAAGCAGAGAGGCAGATGCAGACTGTCATTTATACAGACAGGTAAATACAGACACGCATATATACACACAGGCATGACATGTATAAAGAGATGGGCATATACATGTATGCTGACACATATACAAGCATACAGACATATACAAACTTAAAGACACATACAAATAGACATATGTTTGTTAGATTTATACTCACTCCATATACGCTACAGTTGTCACACAGCTTGTTTCTATCTATTCTATCAAATAACTGTTCTTGGTGGACACAGGATAAGTAGAGTGTTTCATTAGTATGACTGGTGTAGACCGGGAACCCATGAACGCGGAATCTGGATCGCCAGAGTGGTATGCGTTACTCTTAGACAATTGTTCTGTCCTAAACCTGCGACTGGGACATTTCCTACTGATCGATGAAGCAAAATGAAGCATAATGGGATTCATTCATTCATTCATTCAGTAGCATGTCCTTTGCAGAACCTCGCTCCCATAACAACATTCCGGAAAACCTCTCGATCATAAGCAAGATTTCCCGCGTCCGATACACCCATCTGGAGATCATCCGCCACATCCTGCACCCATCTTCTCTTTGGCCTTCCTCTCCCTCTCTTCCCAGACATATACCCTCCATTATTGTTCTCTCCAAACTTTCGTGACGTTTCAAGTGACCAAAATATTTCAATTTTCTTTGTTTTATCGTTTTTAATAGCCAACCTTCTTCAATATTCAGCTCTTGAAGTATTGATGCATTTGTTCTTTTCTTTACCCAAGATATTCTTAGAACTCGTCTATAACATTTATATTCAAAGGCATTTATGCGCTGCTCAGCTTGTTTAGTAAGTGTCCAGGTCTCACAGGCGTATGTTGCAATGGGAAAGATGCATGCTCTTAAAATCTAATTTTTGTAGTTCTGTCTGTCCCATTCCATAATTTATTCAGTTGTTTTAGTCTTTGAAGAGCAATTGTTAGTCGTCGTTTAATTTCTTTCATTGTGTCACCGTTGTTGGTAATCAATGACCCAAGATATTCAAAATTTTCCACCACCTCCAATTTTTCCTCATTAACATATATTTCTTTCTCCATAGTGGTTTTATCTGTATGCATTATCTTTGTTTTTGCAATGTTAAGATACAAGTTGTGATTTTCACTATTCAATTAGGTTGAGGTTATTAGGTTTTCTATACCAGTCTGTGTTGTGGATAGCAATACTGTATCATCATATTTTCGGCGTACAGGTTAAACAAATAGGGGGACAGCACACATCCTTGACGAACCCCTTGCTTGACGTCAAACCAATCTGATGTCTCGCCATCTATTCTAACCGCTGCTTGTTGGTCTAGATAGAGCATTCTTATGAGTTGTATTACATGTGGTGGAAAGCCCATATTCTTCATGATTTCCGAAAGTTTCTGATGTTGTACACAGTCAAGTGCCTTTGAATAATCCACAAAACATGAGAATAGGTTAACATTAAATTCTGTGCACTTCTCTATTATTAAACGCGTACTGAATATATGATCTCTTGTTCCTCTTTCTTGTCTAATTCCAGCTTGAACCACGTTGATTTCTTCTTACATTTTCTTACGAAGTCTTCCCATTATGATTTTTAGTAGAATTTTACTTGCATGACTGATCAGGGCAACAGTTCTATAGTTGGTGCATAATTTCAGGTTTCCCTTTTTTGGTAATAATGGGATTGAAGAGGTTAAATGTTCATAACACAAAGGAAAACCGCACCTCACTACATATACGCTATCTTCAGATTGTTTAATAAGTGTCCAGGTCTCAAAGGCGTATGTTGCAATGGGAAAGATGCATACTCTTAAAAATCTAATTTAAGTAGTCCCATCTGTCCCACGCCATAATTTATTCAGTTGTTTTAGTCTTTGAAGTACAATATATATTCGCGTTTTAATTGCTTTAATTGTGTCACCAGTGTCAGTGTTGGTAATAAATGACCCAAGATATTTGAAATTTTCTACCACTTCCAAATCTTCCTCTTTTACATATATTCCTGTCTCCATAGTAGTTTTATCTGAATGCATTGTCTTTGTTTTTATTATGTTAGTTTTGGTTTTAGCTTTCAGCCTTCTGGGATTTAACAAAATTTCATCCATGCGATAGTTGATGTCCTCTCCAATGTCATTGTTCTCGAAGGCATTCGTCAGCATAGCTGAAAACATGAAGCTGAACAGTGTTGGTGCCAGGACACATCCTTGCTCCACTCCATTGGTGACAGGAAAGGGCTCAGACAGTTTACCATTTTCCTGTACGCTTGCCTGCATAACATCATGAAATAGCCGCAGTATTTGGACAAACGTTTGTGGACAGACGCCATAATCTTCCACTGTATCAAAAGCCTTAGTAAGATCAATGAAAGTGGAGAACATTTCAGAGTTCTGTTCCTGACATTTCTCTTTCAGCTACTTTGCAGCGTAAATCATGTCAACAATTCCTTGTTCTTTTCTAAAGCCACATTGACTATCAGGAAGAAGACCTTGATTTAGATGGGCCGTGAGGCGATTGAGAAGAATTATGGCGAGTATCTTCGCTGCGATTGAGAGCAAGGAGATGCATCGGTGGTTGTCAAGGGACTGGCGGTTTTGTTTACGTTTGTAAAGATGGACTATTGACTCGTCCTTGAAATCTTGTGGCATGGTCTCGTCCAACCATATGTTTGTAAAGACTTGGTGAAGCTGCTCTATTAGGACCGTCCCACCTGCCTTGTATATCTCTGATGGGATGGAGTCAGGACTAGGCGCCTTTCCTCTGGAAAGTTGCTGGATGGCTTTGTTTAGTTCCACTATGGTTGGCAGGTCATCAAGTGTATCATTAGTAGGAACTTGAGGGAGGCAGTTGATGGTTTCATCACTGAAGAAGGGAGTTGCATTTAAGATGTTGCTGAAATGCTCTGATCAGCGTTGAAGGATTGATTTCTTATAGGTGACCAATGTTCACCATCTGCACTGAGGAGGGGAACTATGCCTGGTGATGGAGGACAGTAGACCGCTTTCAGTGAGTCGTAGAAGTTTTTCATATCATGTCTGTCGGCAAAGCCTTGAATTTAATCAGATGTGTTGCTCAGCCAGGAGCTCAGCATGTCCCGAAGTTTCTGCTGCACTACTCTCCGAATGTTATTGAATATTATTTCCACTGCTGCTCCGGTCAGTAGAATACGACCATATGGCTTGAGCCGCCTGTGTGCACTTCTGCGATTACAACTGCCGATTACAACGGCGTACCCACGCCGGCAGCTTCGCCGCTCGCCCATCGCCACATGGCTTGAAGGTGATATATGAAGTTGGAAGAAGAATGACTTGGCTAAGAACTGGATTAAAGTGAGGAAGAGTTGAAACAGTACCGAGATAGCGGTCACATTCATCCAGTCCCATATAGTCTTTACCGAGATAGAAATCGCATTCATCTGGTCCCATATCGTCTGTGAAACGGTACAGGCTATATGGGACTGTATCTATGTGATCGCTATCTCGGTACAGGCTATATGGGACTTTATGAATGTGATCGCTATCTCGGTATAGGCTATAAGGGACTGGATGAATTTGATCACTATCTCGGTACAGACTATATGCTCTTTTAGAAAACAATAATACAGCATATCATAGTATGCTAAGAATTCTCCTAGCTGTGCTCCATCCGTCCATCATGTGCTATGCCGATAAGAGTGGGAGGTCATGATTCGTCATTTCATTCGTGGATCAGCTCTGTGCTCTTGTCTCGACCATGTCACGTGGCCAAGCCATCCAGGTAGTTACATATATGTCTTCCCCTTGTTCTCTTTCTCTCAATCTTGCCAGTTATCACCAAGTTCTCTAATTTATTTCTTCTCATAACATGCCCAAAAATGTTAACTGTCTACGTCTAATTTATTTAATCGGTTTACGAGTTTAATTTGTTTCTTGTCCGACTTGGTCATTGTGTTTTTCTGTCTGTCTTTGGTATTCTTTGCATTGTTCTCAGAAACCATATCTCCACAGCCATAAGGTCTTTCTTTCATCTTTATTGTTCCACACTTCACATACATACAAAAGTACAGGTTCTATGTATTACCTCAACACTGTTTTTCTCGTTGCAATTGACATTTTATGTTTTTGTCAATATGTTTTTCATCTTGCAAAAGACTACCTTCGCCATGGCCAATTCTTGTTCTAATCTCTTCAAGGCATCTCCCATCAGATGTTATGACTGTTCCAAGATAATTGTACCGATTCACTTGTTTAAGAATATTCCCATTTACTCGAATATTACATTGTGTTATTTTTATAGTCCTGGTGATGATCATAATCTATGTCTTCTTACAATTCACTTCTAACCCTAGTTGTTCACTGTCTGCCACAACCGCATCTACTAAATGTTGCAGATCCTGCTCATTGTCCGCAATGAATACTGTATCATCTGCATATCTAACAATATTGATGGTTCGTCCCCAATAATAAATCCTTTCATAACGGCAGGATTGTTGTAATGTGTACCGGTGAATTGGAAACAAATAGGTATATTTAGCTTCTGCGAGAAGAAACATACTAAACATCAACACGTTGCACACACCTTACAAGGAGATCCATCGTATCCCGAAATACAGGTGAAAATCCAAAATCAAAAGCACTCAATAAATATATAAAATGAATAATAAAATAGAACACACACAAATGCGTACAATGCGACACACAGGACGGCCGTCGTTTCGATTCTCAGAATCTTTGTCAAGGACAGGACAACGCGGATAGATAGAACAACGAAATATATATATTTTTTTTTTAAAGCACAACTACTACGTTCCCTTGCGGGAGCAGAAAAGGCACTCTTTGACTGCAGAGTTTAAGTATAGTAGGTTGCCAGATAGGATTTACGTAGCCAAAAATATGCGAACAGTTTGATATGAAAATATAGGGGTGTGGAGACAGTTAGATATGAACATTTGGGTGGGAGGGACAGCATAGTAATAGACAGTGTAAACAGTTGGAGAAGATGGCACAGTTATACAGTGGCGTCCACAACAGTATTGATACCTCCTGGATGGACGCATCCCAGATTGGTGATTAACTGGCATTCAAATTTGAGCCTAACGGGGCTGTTGGAGAAGCAAGGTTTCAATGCAGTTACACATACATCGTCGACTCCATTATGGCTGGAGGAATTAAAATGGTTGGGGACAGATTTGTCAGCGCCCTGATTAATGTCTCTGAGGTGTTCGCTAAAACGGTCAGCTAGGCGTCTGCCAATTTGACCAATGTATTTCATGTCACATAGTTTGCAGATGATGACATATATCAGATTGTGGGATGTACAAGTAAAAGAATCCTTCAAGGAGAAGGTGCCTAGGGGGAATGCAATCGCCGGTGTCTGAACAACGTATGGGCATGTCAGATAGTTCTTACGATGGCATTTGAATGTGCCCACAGATGAAGTAACAGTGGGGAGGCGACTATGCACAAGGTGGTCTCTGAGGCTCTGGTTACGGCGGAAAGTTACCCTAGGGCCATTGGAGAATACCTCACGAGTGGTTGGATCGGATTCCAGGATAGACCAGTGTCGGAGGAAAATATGCTTGATGGCATAGGCAAGGGGATGGAAGGTGAGGATGAGTTTAGATTCATTGTTAGGAGGTCGCGTTTGTTTGACAAGGGACATTTCGCGCGAGACTTGGGTTATGCGATAGAAAGCTTTGGACAAGACGTCCTCTGGGTAGGACCGTCTGCGGAAAATCAAGCATTTCATGGGTTTTCTCGAGGAAGTCATTATCATCATGACATATACGACGAAGGCGGAGTAGCTGGGAATATGGAATTGATTCTTTGTGAGGCCTGTAGGTCGTGAGGCCTGTAGGGTTTAATTTAAAAGTGGTGTCAAGGAAATTGACAGAGGTGGTGGAAATGTATGTGGTGAATTTGATCGATGGATGGAAGTCATTGACATAATTAATGAAGCGGTTCAGTTCCGGTGAATGGACACTGATTTATGATTACTGTATTGCGAACCAATGTAGAGAGTGATTTATGAATCTTGGACTCTGGGCCAAAAACTAGACATTTGAGCTACAGTTGTTGCAACGCGAGTCAATAATTAGAGATCGAGTTATGATAGCTGTAATGTGAGACAATAACTAGAGATTGAATTATTATTGTTGCATTGTGAGACAATGACTGACTGACTGGCACCATGCCATCTTGACAAACGATAGTTTGTAAAATAGGGTTATCTCTCCATAACACAAAGTCTGGGCTGAATTTAGAGACCATGTGTTGCCCGTGCAGGAAGATCTCTCTCTCTCTCTCTCTCTCTCTCTCTCTCTCTCTCTCTCTCTCTCTCTCTCTCTCTCTCTCTCTCTCGGCCTGTCTAGTTTACTCCAGAGGAGAGGTAGCACCAATGCATCTGGAACAAACAAGCTGCAGAAGCTGCCGGATCAGCAAAGCAATGCTATATATGTCCGCCTGTCGGAGATTCGATCCTAGACCTGTTACCAACCAAGGCTTATGGCCTTGTCTGCCCTGCCATGACATTTAGGTCTTTAGGTTGCATTTCCTCATACCAGGATAAGGCTTGCACCTCCCGATTGTGCTCTTCCGCCCGAAGCCGTTGACGCAATGTGGGGTGTCATGTTTGGTAAGCACCGCCCAACATTGGGCGCTAACAGAAGCAAGTAGTACCGTCTACTGTCATACGGTAGCTCAGTCATATCTGACTAAGACCTGACAATAACTAGAAATCGGGATATGAGTATTGTACTGTTAGCCAATGACTAGAGATTGAGTTATGAGTACTGTAAAGTTAACTACTGATTCGAGGTTAAGTTAAGGATATTGTAATGTGAGCAAATTACCACAGACTGTGTTATTATTCTTCTTGTAATGTAAGCCAATGACTAGATATTCAGTTATGATTTTTTTAATGTGAGCAAATGAACAGAGATTCAGTTACGACTACTGTAAAGCGAACCACTAATTCTAGGTTAACTGATTGCCTGCCGTGAACCACTGCATTAGTTCCATGGAACGAATTTGGAACGCGCAAACCACTAGGTTGGTTCGATATTGACAGTGCGTTATTTGTTCCAGTTCTCTAAGTATTCCGCAATTTTTAGTGTTTCGGTAAATTAAAATTGAAACAGAAAGGTTTTACAGTGTGAAACAAGAGTTAGCATCCATATTTAAAAAAAAAAAACGAATTTGTTGCGTTTCGAAATGATTGTTGTGATTCGAACTTCAAAATTACAACGCCTTCTGGTTCTGGACCTCATATATTTTATTAACATTACCGTTTTAAACAATTTTATATTATAGTTATTGTGAAAGATTCTAAAACAAATACCATGTGCAGTAGTCAGTAGACAGTTACATTATTTAGTAGTAATTGAAAACAACACTAAGAGCGAAAGTTCGTCCTAATATGTCATAATATGATGGCACATGTCGAATTATGAATGCACAATTGAGCCATATTTATGCACTTAAATTTGTCTTTCTTACCACAAAGTATTTCAGGAGTATTTAATTAATTAAATTTAAAACAATAATAATCATAAATAACTATGAAATAGTGTTTATATTATTCTTCTTAGTACAATCTGCCTGGTGTGTTACCGACATTCTCCATTTTGTGTGAAAATTATGTGCTTCAAAATATTATGTTTCAAGTGTGTTCTGTGCATTATTTATACTTAGACAAATATGTGAAAAAATATCGATTATAGTGACCAGCAGAATATTGTGTTTGTAGATCTGGAAAAGGCTTTCGATAGAGTAGACAGATACAAATTATGGACCATCCTTGAAGACTATGGGATAGAAGGGCAGCTGCTAGAAAACATCATAGCCATGTACCACTCGAGCCGAAGTGCAGTAAGAACACAAGAAGGTATATCAGATATGTTCACAGTCAATACAGGAGTGAGGCAGGGATGTGTGCTCTCTCCCCTGCTATTCAATATCTACATGGACACAATTTCCAAAGAAGCAAGTCTCGACAGAACAGATTCAGAAAATTTAGAACTCTACTCCAGATGAAACAACTGACCCACTGGGAATAAATGAACTTCTATTTGCAGACAATCAGTGCCTGTTTTACAGCGATGAGGGCAGACTACAAAATCATATTACTAATCTGAGTTCAACCTGCAGCAGATACAATATGAGTATAAACACAGCCAAACCGAAGTAATGCAAGTTAGCAGATCGCCAGGCCCACTAAGTATACAGATAAATAACACACCTCTGAAACAAGTTAAAGAATTCAAATACCTTGGAAGTATGATCACAGAAGATGGCAGATTGGACAGAGAAATTGAAATCAGATGTCAAACAGCTAGTGCACTTACATATCAACTATCACCCTTACTGAACCATCCAAACATACCCATGCCCGCAAAACGACAGATAATAAACAGCATATTCACACCAACCCTATGCTACCAATCTCAAACCTGGACTTTATCCAAATTACACCTTCGCAAAATCAACACCTGCGAAATGAGATGCCTGAGGAGAGCTGCCAACTTAACAATCCGAGACCGAGTAAGAAATGCTATTATCAGACAGACTGTGGGATCAACACATTGTGCCACATTTATTGAAAGACAGAAGATCAAGTGGTTTGGCCATGTCGTTAGAATGCAACATCAGCAACTACCATCACTGGCCTTACATCAAAGATCATCTGCGACGAGACCACGAGGACGTCCAAGAAGAAAATGGATTGACGACATCAGAGACATTGTACAACCACACGGAATGACACTATCCAGTGCCGCCCACCGGGCGCTGGAACGCAAATTATTCCTCCCCACGACGCTTGACGGCAGAAGTGGAAGATGATGATGATGATGATGAAGTTTGTTTTATTGGTGTTATGGAGCAGGTCTAGTGATATTATTATATAAAAATTGTGTATTTAACATTATTCAGTACATGTAATTGGATTATCTGCAGTGGATACAAAATAACATCTTGGAAAGCGGAAATTTGTCATAACTTTCACCCCTTTAATTTAAATTGTTATTACTAAACCTCTCAATATTGTCATAATATTTATAACCTATCAATTAATTATTAACACTGTCGTGTTCCCTTGCGCAATCTATTTTAATTTGATATATCATGCAGTACATCTGCTACAATTTTAACCATTTCTACAACATTATTGTCACACTTCCCATACACTTGCCATTTTTTGCCATGAATTTCTGTTTGGTCAGGACCACTTTTTTGTTTGGCATGTAATCAGTTACGTTAAGCTTGCGTTATTGTGAGTCAATGAGTAGAGGTTAATTTGTGGGGGATGTATAGTGAGTCAATGAATGTAGGGTGAGTTATTATTGCTATATTGTAATCCAATCACTGAAGACTGGGATATAACAGTTGAATAGTGAACTGTTGGAAAAGCTATTATCGCTGTAGTATTATCTCCTAACTGGTGTTTGCCTTATTTGTTTTTTTTTTTTTTTTGCATATCCCTTACAGGACGTTGCAGTCAGCATCAGCATCTTTCAGCTGCTGTTGATGTACTAGGCAAGATTACGCTCAGTAGTTTGCCATTGCTTTCTGAGCGACCGGCTCACATACTCCGTAAGTTACCGACATGGAGAGAACCGCCTCCTTTTCTCACGCACTTCACGTCACCTCACGAGAGTATACGATATTACGAAGAAAGTCGTGTAACCTCTAGACCAAGGAGCCGGCTAATGCGGTAACGGCTGGCAAAGAGTAGTTTGTCTTATAACAATGTCCATACTCTAAAGAACTTTTCACTCTCTGTAGAGCACCCTCTTTTCTGAGAAACGAAATATAATAACAATGCTCAATTTAGTAGGACATTACCTCCGTCTTTTCTAAGAAAATCATCCGTACAGGGTCACTTGAAGTACCTTGACAGGACTTCGAGACGAAACACACAAACGATGTACTGATGATTCAGAACTGAAAGTGTGGTGCATTTCCCCAGCCCATTATCCACTTGACAGTATTGTCTTAAAAAATTTCCCCAGTTCTAGAGTGGTAATGGCTGGCAAAGAGTAGTTTCATTTTCGTGCCTGGCATGCGGGTGTACAGGGACATGAGCAGTATGACACTCTTGCAGGTAAGGATACTGTGGAGGGCGGACGGCCAATGGACCAGACTGATATACTGAATGCTCTGCGAGAAGTAATACGTTTCCGAGAATCAAGTAATGACTGCGAATCTACATCCATAGTCAGACTGCGGGAACAATAAGTTAAAAGAAAGAGGTGTGGCCAAACAAGAACACTATGCAGAAAGCCAAAGAAGATTAATAAGCTAACACAGAACTGGTGTTGTTAGCCGCTACACGCTGCGGGATGTACTGAGGAGGGGATCCGAGAACTTATGGACTAAATGTGCAATGAGGATGATCTGTCTATTAACTAACTAACTAACTAACTAACTAATTAACTGACTGACTGACTGACTGACTGACTGACTGACTGACTGACTGACTGACTGACTAACTAACTAACTATTATCTTCGCCGTGAGCTCGTGTGTATCTTCTGATCTTGATCCCCTTTGCACAGTGTATTCACGACACATGTTAACCCATTTCTGCTTTACAAGACGGCTAAGATCAAAGGGTAATCATCTACACATGATCTGGCCAGTGTCACCAGCAGAAGCGGTCACCCGAATGACACACAGGGACGTGGAACCTCATGGGGCAGCTTAAGCCCCTGTGGAACCAAGAGCTTTAAAATCAAATGTACAAGACTCAAAACAAGATTCAGATTGCAACTATACATGTTGTAAATGTACATGTTTTAACTATAAAAGTTGCAACTGTAAACGATGTACCTGTAAATGGTGTAACCGTAAATGGTGTAGCTGTAACTTCTGTAACTGTAGATGTTGTAACTGTTAATGTTGCTTCTCTAACTGTTGTGACTGTAGATGTTGTAACTAATAATGTTGTAACTGTAAATGTTGTAACTATAACTCCATACCTACGAGGCCAGGAGACGCGCAGATGTCCACACAGTAGTTGCCGCGGTGGCTAGCACTCTTGCTAGCCGGCCCTGTGGTTTTATGTTCGAATCCTCATCATTATTTTTTTAATGACAAATTTTACATCGTGCGGCGTTTGGGCATATGGTGCTAGCCCCAAAATATTTAGACGTGTGGATTCTTGCGGGGCCATGTGGTCAGTATCACACCACGTGCCTTTACTTCCCACGTCATTTCCTGGTACTCAGTTTAGGCTGGGCGGACTTGTGACCACAGATTAATTTAAAATCCCTTTATGATGGAGATTCTAACACTAAACCAACCAGCCGGAAGGCCAGTTTGCTAGCCACGGCTCCCAACGTCTTACTATTTACCCCACGCCTTTCAATGGAAAGTTATTGTAACCTCGTGTGGTGTGAGATGGCGAGATATTACCGCCCACGCGTATCGGTTTGGCACATGATGATGATGTTGTGATTCGTACAGAATATCATGAAGAGACAGAAATACGAACATGATAGTTCTTTGAGAACAAATAAAGATTACAACTTAATTAGAGATATTAGAGGAAGACAGTCAAGATTGTCAATAATATACGGCATGAATATGATACATTAGTTATCGCAGACAACGAAGAGGATGTGCAACATTTAGAAGATGCGGTTACTGCGCACAGTAAATAACTAGGGTTAGATGAAAGTATAAGAAAACAGAGACTATGGCCGTCACTAAGAAGAAAGAAATACAATAATGTAATAATATACAGGCAAGTACGAATATTCTTAAAGGGAACAGTACAACTATATCAGAACAGTCATAACATCTGATGGGTGGGCCTTGAAGAGATTGTAACAAGAATCGCTATGGCAAAGGTAGCCTTTGCAGCATCGGAATAGTCAATATTTACAATCATAACTACGAGAAGGCTTCAAATTAAAACATTAAAAGTGTGATATAAATTACAATAACTATGCCATTGTCTTGTAACCTGTGAATATTGTTGTGAAGGATGTCAGGAGGGTTAAACACGTGCCATGACGTTGCAGACGAACACGGTGAAGTCATAAGAACAGTTTACAAATGACCGCCTCACTTTTGACAAGCACCAAAAAGGAGCAGCTTTCTATCATCTGATTTTTTTCTTCAGTGAAGGGGTGAAACCTATATAAATTCATCTGCAAATGAAGTTTCATTATGGTGATGCCAGCATATCAGTCCAGCAAGCGAAGTAGGACGTGTAAGAACTTTTTGGGCCCGATGAAGAGGTACATCAGCTGGTGCATGAGTGATTACACATGCGACCAAGATAATTTTTTCTACAGTAATCCAAGCACTTTATCAGCGCGGGAGGGCTTGCAGTGAACGTAGTGGTTAATACATCAAACACGACACACTTGTTCTTTACTGTTTCATAATATAATCAATCACACACACACACACACACACACATATGATTTAACGTTTTCATGGGTAGGCCCCCCCCTCCTACAAACGCTATCCGCTCAATGTAACTGTCTGGCGTGCAAGTCGAGAATTAAGGAAACGTATTTTGCTCTCCTTACAAATTCCTTGATATTTTTGTTTTGTTTATGTGTTTGTTTGTTTGTTTGTATTATGTCGCTTGCTAAAACATATCTGACTTCATGTTTAAAAGCATGTCCCACGTATTGAGGCAAACAACGTGTAGCAGGTTGAGATTTTGTTAAGCGACTGACATGATGTTAGGCAACGGGGCACATTTTGTTAACATTTCTACAGCCTTTAAATATTTCCCGATGGTTGCTTCATATATTTTCTCATGGTATACTCCTGAAAGCCAAACAGTACACTGCTCAAAACTAGGGCTGCAATCATTCTGTCAATACTGGACTGTTCTTGTTGGATTCGAGTTATCATCATTGTTGTTCTTTACCAACTGTACAACGGTTATCAAAACGTGCTTGTTAATTCATTCAGCATTCTTTCATATCTTCTATACACGAACCATGCCGCGATACATGAGTAGCTAAATGTCGTAATTTCGAGCCCTGACTATCAATTAATATGTTTTTGTTTCAGCAAACAGTTTGCAAGAAAAGAAAAACAAGCGATTGTATTGGCAGAATAGAATAGCCGAACTCTTTAAATATGTTCCCCTTTGGTTCAATTCTGATCCACTGTAACATAGAAAATGGCCGCCCAGTGGTCACAGAATATGGCCGTCCAATGGTATCTGTAGGACATTTTATATTTTAAAGCATCGCTGTCTCTTCTCAGTTAAACTCTCTATAAACAAGTGAGCTGCATTTACTTTACAGGACGTGGTAGTCTAGCCCGGCGTTATTTGTCTGTTTGTTATTTATTTACGAATTTACGTTAAGCTTTTTCCCATTGCTTCCTGAACGACTGACACTCATGCATTTATTGAGAACCAACGCAAGGCGATCTGCTTCCAAATTACAGGCAGTTGTGTTTCGAATTGCATTCGTAACCGCTTCGCCACAGAGCCGGCTAAATTCTAACAACCGACCAATGGGTGACCAGCCATTAGGATCTTCAATATTGTATTCCGTCGTGGAGGTCAGCATGGCCGAATAGATAAGAACGCTCTGTCTTTAACATCCGGTGTGCTGATGCCGAGGTAAAAGGTTCAACCCCTACACCGGAAAGGTGGACTAAAATGATGACTTCGGGTCCTTGACTTGGAGACATAAATTACAACTACCTCTGAAGTTACGGAGATTTATGGAGAGACATGAATGCCTACGCCAGCTGGCAGGGCACTTGATGATGATGACCTCTGAAGTCGGAGTGGGTTCGCCTGACGGTGAGGGACATTGGCAATAGGGAAAGCTAATCCATACACACAATTAAGTCCAGTGCTACTAGAAGTTGAATTATGGACTACGTTTGAGTTTAAGGCGAGGGGGCGCAAACAAATAAAAACAAAATATTCCCAAGTTAATTCAGCATTGTTATCTAGCGAATTGTATTCAACGCAACTTGATTCAGTCATTGGTATCTTTTCACACAATTTCTCATGTGGCGTTTCACTTTCAGTTTTACCCTTGCTGCCTGAAATTGATTCCCAAGCGACTGATCTTGATGCTGTCGGCGCATGCCCGTCCAACATCATGCATGTCAACATGGATCCTCATAATTGGCTTCAAAGTGAAGTCCTAAGTGTCCCTACCACACACCACACATCGGAATTATGCTCGGGCTGGTTCGTAAAGTCCTATCTGTATCTCGCTTCAGCTAGTGTTGCGCTGGTGGTCACACAGCTCCAACTATGAGTATCTTTAGGGCTGTGGTTTTTGGACAGTGAGTGTTCACGCGTCTCTGTACCAGACTCACTCACTACTAGTCTCACAGGTGAAATGTTGTTGTAGTATAATATAATGACGGTGCAGGTGTCATGTGAGTAGACTGACGTTAGCACAAGTAATTAACTTAAAGAGAGACAAGTAAGCAACTTAAAGTAATATTTTTTTAAATTTCGCATATCCTTTACAGGACATCACTGTCAATAGCAGCATCTTTCAGCTGTCTGTTGATTTCTTGGCACGCTCAGTAGTTTGCCATTTCTTTCTGAGCGGCCGGCTCAATTATCCCGCAAGTCACCAGAGGGGGTCGAACCGCTTCCAGCTCTCAGCCCGCTACAAGACTCTGCGTGATAAACGGGATTACGGAGAAAGTGTTGTAACCCCTCGGCCAGAGAGACCGGCTAAAGTAATATACTCGTAGATAATAAACACATCCTGATTGGATGTAAAACAATGACTACACGGAAGTAAAACATGTATATGGAAATAGAAATGTGTGTATTTGCACACTTCTATAAATAATGACATTATCTATCTATCTATCTATCTATCTATCTATCTATCTATCTATCTATCTATCTATCTATCTATCTATCTATCTATCTATCTATCTATCTATCTATCTGTCTGTCTGTCTGTCTGTCTGTCTGTCTGTCTGTCTGTCTGTCTGTCTGTCTGTCTGTCTATCTGTCTGTCTATCTGTCTGTCTGTCTGTCTGTCTGTCTGTCTGTCTGTCTGTCTGTCTGGTCTGTCTGTCTGTCTGTCTGTCTGTCTGGGTCAGGAATATGTGGTCGATGGATGTGTGGTTGGGGGATGGGTGTGTGGTTTAGGATGTGTATGTGGGTGGGCGCGGGATGTGTGAGTTGGTGGGGGATATTTGTGTGGGTGGCAAGTGTGTTTGGGTTGGGGGAACAGGTGAGGGCACCAGTCGGTCGGTCGGTCCGTCCGTCCGTCCGTCCGTCCGTCCGTCTGTCTGTCTGTCTGTCTGTCTGTCTGTCTGTCTGTCTGTCTGTCTATCTGTCTGTCTGTCTTTCTGTCTGTCTGTCTGTCTGTCTGTCTGTCTGTCTGTCTGTCTGTCTGTCGGTCTGTCTGTCTGTCTGTCTGTTCACGCCAATCCACATGTGCACATGACTGATTCACCAATATTGAATTTTGTATATACGTGGTTGCGTAATCTATTATGCCATGTTCTGAGGCGCAGAATAATAACTTGTTCTAGTCTGTCCATAATGTGGTAGTCGTCTTGATCAGGTTTTGGTGGCTTTCTGGCTGATTTGATTATTCTTTCCTTTTGATGGAACATGAAATGTGAATGTGCATTGTGTCTGTGTTTAGTATGCCTCTTCCTTTCGCAGGAGCAAAATATACCTAATTGTTTCCAGTTTCCTTTTGGTGGTATGTAATGGCCATATCAGGCTGTTCTTCTTTTGCTCCTTCTTTAGCCAATCGATCATCTCTGTCGTTTCCAGGTATTCCACAGTGGGATGGTATCCCCTGTATGGTGACATGCTGACTGCTAAGTTTAGAAAGTAGTGTCCTTAGTACTGGCGATTTCCCAGACAGGAGCGCCTCAAGTACTGATTTTGCATCTGTCAATAGCACCACAGCTTGTGTACTATGGGTGGTATTTAATAATTTCTCTGTTGGTTCAATTTCAGCATCATAGTTATGGCAGTACTTTCCTGTCGGTACTCTGGCCGTGTCCCTAGTATTATTTGTGTATTCTATGTACACTCCTGTTCCTCCATTTCGAACAGCATTTTGTGCTGACCCATCTGTGTAGACTCGGATCTAGAGGTCCTGTGGGTATTATTCATCAAAGAAGCTTAGAGCGGCTGTTCTGCGCTGTACAATGTTCTGTTCTTCCTTGTCAAATATTCCTCTCGCTTTCGTCTGGATTTGTTGTGATAGTCTATGTTCATCTTTCCATGGAGTTCGCTATGGAATAGTTGTCAGGGGATACCTTCTGTTGGCAGATCGGTGGTTTCTCTGCAGAGTCGTTTGGCCTGGTGGATAAATCTGCCTCTGTTAAAAAGGTTTCAAATTTGTTCTTCGTGGGTTGGTCTGGCAAGCTGAGGAACTTTGCTGCTTGTATTAGTGTTTTCGTATCTTTGCACTCTCTCAGTGCTTGTGTCCTCCCCATCTTCTCCATCTCCATTACAGGGGTTGATCTCATCCCTCCTGTGGTGACTCTAAGTGCTTGATTTTGCACCTTGTCCAGCTCTTGTAGTGTGGTTTTTTTTTATGCTGAACACAACACAGTTGACCCCAGCATTTCAGTTGATAAACTTTGCTTAGTATTTTCCCACTGGCTCCCTATGTGGTTCCACTATGTTTTCTCAGGATGGGTATTTTCCGTCTGGCTTTTGCTACAGCTTTGTTGATGTGCATTCTACATGTCATCCTGCCATCAAATGTTACTCCAAGGTATGTTGGTTTTTTATCTTCTCTAAGGTGTATTCAACTTATCTGGATGATCCTTGCCTTTTGTTGCTGGAGAGAGGGTAAATAGAGAGGGGCTACACATGTCAGTGTTTATGCTGACACACCATCGATTTGTCCATGGAACAAATGCATCTACAGCTCTTTGGAGTGATCTGCCTGCCACTGATGCACGTTAATTTGTGCTCCATAGAAACAGGTCATCAGCGTGATGAATAAGTAGCGTTGAATAAACGTAGCATTGGACAATTCTTATTTTATCTCTCTAGATGTTAATACTGATGTCATGTCATAGAAAGAATGTTTGGCCATTCCTATTCTCTTTTTGATTTATCTTTCACTTCTGCCATCATCTGTTATTATATGTCCAAGATCGGAGAAACTTGCTACTGGTTCTAGTTTACTGTGATGTTAATAGATCTTTCCTTTTCACTGCTAATTATCATAGTTTTTGTTCTTTGGATGTTAATATCTAAGCCACATTCTGCACTATGCATGTTTACTTGTTCCACTAGGTCTTGTAATTCTTGCTAACTTTCTGCTAATAACACGGTATCATCAGCATACCTAAGATTGTTTATGATTCTTCCATTGATGTTATGTGTCGCGAGATTGCCATGAGTTAAACAGATAAATATACCGACGTTTGCTGGGCGTGTGTTTTCTAGGCCCACAACAGCCGTACTGGAAACACAGCACAGGTTACATCGTGTCAGCCCATATACACATTTGGTGTTGAGTGAGAAGGAAGGAATACAACCAGTTGGCAGTCATTAACAGTTAAAATCACATAATTGTCAGCACAGGATATGGAAGATGTCCGTTTGTCATCTATAGTGCCGGACATCAGACGGAAATGGTTGCTGGGATTGTCACCACTGAACAGAAGCTTGACAGTTTGTCAACAGTCAGAGACAAACCGGAATTGGCAGCGAGAGACAGGAAAACAGTTTATCTGTCAAGTCTTATTTCCTGAACATAAAGAGTTTGACGGGGTTATTTGCAACTGTTTGTTGGAAGTCGTCATAAACTTGCTGGCTTGTTTTGAGAATCTTAACAATTACTGACAACTTTGACAGGACTAAAGCCCGGAAAAATAGATTCTTGCAAATGGCTGATATGTCCAAATAACACCTGTGTGGGGGCGAAAAGGATAACGTCACGTGGACAACTTGGGTAGTTTGCCATATAAACTCCAGTTGGGACCAGCTAGGGAGGACTTGAAATTATGCTTTAGTCAGAGTGCCAGGGCACGGCAGCGCCTAGTGGAAATAATATCTACCGTGTGTTAATTAGGGACTTAATTTTACACGTGCCTATATGGCAGATGTGGATATGATTTATAGGACTGCAGTAGTGCCATTTAAGGTATAACCTATTATAATATATTCGTTATAATTACTTTAGGCAGTAGCCTTGTTAAACTATAGTGTGATGATTAGCACTGTTAGTGTTAGCTAGAATAGATTAGTGAAGTGTTGATAAGCTTTACTAATTGAGTACTGAGGGGTCATTGGGATCTTTCCGTAGGTGTCCCTGGTGGGCGGGGTTCCGCATTCTGTTTGCTGATTTTTTCTTTGTCATAGCCTGATTCAGCTCTAGGTGGGTAGCTAATCTGCTCTATGACTAAGTCTAGTTAGCTAAAGATCATTAAGCAAGGTGATAGGCTTACACTCAGCCAAAAGGATCAGTGACTAGTACTATCACCAGATGTGTTGTTTCTATCCTAGGTTCCCTACCAGATCCAAGGAAACTCTACAAGTTTTGGGAAAGAATTAAAAACCCATTCGGAAGAACACCAGTTCAACAATCAATAAAGTTGCATACAGAACGTTGCATACAGAAGGAAGTTGATTCACCAAAGAGAGTGATGCGTACTGATGCACCACACGGCATCAGACAGTAGTAACTAAATGAGAACAGTCTAATAGTTACTTAGTGTTATATAATCTCGTGTAATAGAACACAAGACATTATACTTGAGGCTAGATAGACACGAGTGAGGATCCAGTACAGTAACAATTAACATTAATGACTGCGTACACAATACAAAAGACTTGTGCCGTTTGTTAAGGAACGTTAGGAACGGACATTGGGTAGAGTGCAACCGGTCCATGATTCTCTTAATACCACCGGTGTCTATTTCGGATGTTCATGAAATTGGATTACCAGAGGTCTACAGAGGCAAAGCAGTATCCGGCAAGATGGTTTCGGCAACGGGTGAGACGTACTTGTTCTGACGTAACGTGCTGTGGTCTATCTTTGCTGTGATCAGCTGACTGAGTTGATGTCTGAGAGACAGAGTCTACACACTTTATAGAACACGTCACACATTTTCTTCGCATACACGTCTCATACACGTTACACTTTTATTTTAATAAATTAATCTTTATTAATTTCTAGAAGCAAGAGTTGTTGAGTATGTTGCGTTGGGGAAGTATGAGAAGGGGGCATAGTACGACAGTGTGAGAGTGATAGGAAAAGGTGTCCATAGGCTGATGGAGTGTGTTGGACGGAAGCTGGTGGATTCTCCAGAATATTGAGGGGAAAAAAAAATAATATTATAATGTGGGTGTCGGATCTCCTCACTCCAGGGACGACACTTTAAAGGAGGACACGACATTATTGGGGGCTCGTAAACGTGATATTTGGACAGTGGGATCACTCGTAAACGTGATCTTTGGACAGCGGGATCTCTCGTAAACGTGATCTTTGGACAGCGGGATCTCTCGTAAACGGGATCCTTGGACAGCGGGATCTCCCGTAAACGGAATCCTTGGACAGCGAGATCTCCTGCAAGCAGGAACGTTTGACAGGGGGATCTTCTGACAACGGGGTCTTTTGACACGGGATCCTTAGTTATTAGAGGGAGATATCATTTTGGAGAATCCAGCTAGAGTGAATGTGGATAGGGGTTAGGACTAATATCTTACCTGTTCACACTTCACACGTCTGCATAGGTCTGTGGTCCTGATTCTACTCTTGTCACTGAGTGAATGTGCTGTGTGTGGGAATATCTATATTTATAGTACTTGTTCATATATCTGTATAGTAATTTGCAGTTATATTGTACTAGACCTGCTAGCTGACCTCTCTGTAGAATGGCCACCCCTAAACTTACCACGTTAGAATTAAAGGCAAAGGGGGAGGACATGGGATTGGCGGGGTCTGCTCTAACGGATTACATACAGGAAGTGGAGAGAGAGTATCGTCAAGCAGAAAGGGAAGATCGAAAGGCTGAGCTGGAATTGAGAAGGATGGAATTGGAAGCTGAGCAAGCAGCTAAGAAATTGGAAGCTGAGCAAGCAGCTAAGAAATTGGAAGCTGAGCAAGCAGCTAGGAAATTTGAAGCTGAACAAGCAGCTAGGAAATTAGAAGCTGAACAAGAAGCACAGAAAAGGGAGCACGAGTACCGGATGAGGGAACTCGAGCTCAAGAGTCAATCTAATGGAGAAACTGAGGGAGCAGTTGGAGGTTCCTCCACCCCAGGATCAACATCAGTAGGTGGACATGGGTACCATGCTATGAAGTTTCCTTTAGCGGTCTACGAGGAGGACAAAGAGAAGATTGACCAATACCTTCAACGCTTCGAGGCTATGTCAGTTGCTATGGGTCTGGAGCGTAACAAATGGAATCTTAAGCTATCCCAGGGATTACGCGGGACGGGATACGAGGTTTATACTCGCCTGCCACCAGGACATGAGAACAATTATGATGAGTTAAAGACGGCTCTGCTGAAACGATTCGAGGTTACGTCACATACCTACCGAAAAAAATTTCGAGCAGCAAAACGAGAACCGGGAGAGTTGTTTGCCGCCTACAGTTTGCGTCTAAAATCTTATCTCCATAAGTGGATGGATTTGGCTGGGTTCGCACATGACTATGAGAGTCTGGAAGAGCTCATGGTGGTCGACCAGCTGAAGAAGCAAATGTCTAAACCTCTCAGGACGTTCCTGGGAGAACAAGGAGCGGAACGTATTGACCTCGTGAATAAATTAGCAGAACGGTTCGTCGAGGTACATGGGGAGGCCGGGGAAAACCTTCCAACCAACACCAAAAGTCAAGAGAAACATGACAAGAAGAAAGCCAAAAACTCAGGAACAAAAAAATGGGAACCTTATGGGCAAAAATCAGAGGATAGTTCAGAGAAGAAGAAGGAGGGAAGCAAGAGCACTTCAAGCTCTACACCTAAACGACCGTGGTCGGAGAAGTGGTGTTCAATTTGTAAGTCACCCTCTCACAATACGAGGGACTGCAAATCGAAGGCTAAGAACCCTCACTTTGCAGCATGTCAAGTGACTTCCAAGGAGGTTGTCACGGAAAATGCCAAGGTCAACAAGGAAGCTCGCCACCAGGAGAGCTCATTCAAGTCCGACAATAGAAAATCTAGGACAGGGAAATGGTGCAACCAATGTCAGTCGAATACGCACAATGCTATTGACTGCAGGGAAAGTCAGGAGACACTCAATTCGTCGTGTGCTCAGGGAAACCTAAGGTGGAGCCCACCGAACAGGTCGAGACCGAGGAAGAGACTCCAGACCAGGAAAAACCACCTGTAGTGGAATTGGTAGAGGTTAACGGTCGTCAAGTGGAGTGTTTATACGACACAGGACTGGACGGGGAGGCCGTGATTTCTGCGGATCTGGTACATCCAGAACAATTCACAGGTGAAACATTGGATATACAGCCTGCACAGAAGAGTGCTGTAACCATGAAGTTGCCCATTGCTAATGTGGAGATTCGGTCAAGGTACGTCACCGGCACCATCAAGGCCGCTGTATTGACCGATCCCATTTTTCCAGTCATCCTAGGTTGCCGGTATGTCTTTCTGGGAATGCCCAGGGAGCCAATTCATATGGGAGCAATGCAGACTCGCTCTCAGGCGAAAACGGAAGAGGCAGACGCAATTGTGACTAACCCAATGCCGGGGGAGCTACGAACTGCCCAGAGTGAGGATGATACTTTACGTCCTTGCTACAAAAAGCTGCAGAAAAGTGCTGATCCACCAGGACGGGGGCAGTACTACATGAAGAATAGGATACTCTACAGGAGAGCAGGAAGGGGAGACAACCTATACGGTCAGTTGGTCGTCCCAAAAGCTCACAGGTCCCAGATTCTTCATATGGGGCATACCATCTCCTTTAGTGGACACATGGGTATTGCCGCCACCATGCAGCGGATTTCCTGCCACTACTATTGGCCGGGAATGACAGATGATGTGCGTCGGTATGTGAAGTCATGCCCTGAGTGCCAGAGGGTGGCACCGAAACACTGGACAGCACCGGTGATGTTGGGTGAGATGCCCATCATGAACTCTCCTTTCGAGAGGGTAGCCATCGATATCGTGGGTCCACTTCCCAGGACTAGGAAGAGGAACATGTATATACTCACAATGGTGGATTGCTGTACAATGTGGGGTGAAGCTATACCGTTGACCACGATTGACTCGAAACGAGTGGCGGACGCACTGATGGAGGCCTTTACCAGATTAGGCTTTCCGGATCAAATTCTGACGGATAATGGATCTCAGTTTTGTGGAAAACTCATGGAGGAGGTATTTAGGGTGTTTCACTCTAACCACATACATACCAGCCCTTACCACCCTCAAGCCAATGGACAAGTAGAGCGTTTCAACGGCACGTTGATGACAATGCTCAGGAAACTAGCGCAGGAAAAACCTGATAGGTGGGATGAATATATCCCAGCAGCACTCTTTGCCTATCGGGAAGTTCCTCATGGCTCAACAGGACTACCACCCGCTACGTTGCTGTTTGGTCGTCCAATCAAAGGACCGTTGGAAGCCATGTTGAGGAGTTGGACTGAAGAGGGGACGTCAGAAGAAGTGATCTCATCCTATCAATACGTGGAGGAACTGAAAGAAAAACTCCACAAGGGATGGACTCTGGCAAATCAAAACTTGAAAAAGGCCAGGAAAAGACATGCGGCTTACTACAACCGTAGGTCTAAAGAAAGATCTCTAGAGGTGGGAGATAAAGTCTTGTTGTTACTCCCAACGGGAAACAACAAACTGGAGATAGGTTGGCAAGGACCATTTCCCGTGGAAAGGGTGATATCCAGAACCAACTATCAAATCCGGATCCGGGGAAAGTCGAAGATTTTCCATATCAATCTCTTGCGGAAATACGAAGAGAGACCCGGAGACAAGGCAGCTCACCTCATGGCAATGGCAGTTGCAGTGGAGACAGAAGTGGGAACCAGCGAGGGCAGGGAATATCCCTTAGTACACCAGGAAACCTATAGGGATGTACAAGTGAACCCTGATCTGACCTCCCAGGAGAGGGAAAGGATAACCCAGGTTCTCAAGTCTCATAAGGAGATACTGACTGATAAACCAGGACGAACGAGGTTGGTGGAGTTCGAAATGACTTTGACCACACAGGAGCCTGTTCGCCAAAAGGTTTACCCAGTGCCATTCTCTAAAGAAAAGGCCCTGGAGGAGGAAATACAAAAACTGCTGGAGGATGACGTGATTGCACCATCCACATCCCCATACAATGCGGGGGTAGTTTTGTTACGCAAACCAAGTGGAGAACACAGGTTGTGTATAGATTACCGACTCCTGAACAGTCATACACAGTTTCAGGTGGAACCTTTGCCGAATCCAACTCAGTTATTCGCTAGGCTTCATAAGGCTCGGTACTTTTCAAAGGTGGATCTGAGTCGGGGGTACTATCAGATACCAGTCAAACCGGAGATTCGACCACTGTTAGCTTTCAGTACACCCAGTGGACACTACGAATTCAAGGTCATGCCCTTTGGACTCAGCAATGCACCTAGTGTGTTTACACGCATGATGAGGACTTTACTAGATCCGTTACAGGATCCGTCCATCATCTCATTCATGGATGATATTCTGATTTCCAGTGACAGCTTGGATGACCACTTACAATCCTTGGAGAGAGTGTTTAATAGACTCACGGAAGCAGGGCTTACTGCTCGTCCAACCAAGTGCATGATTGGTTACCAGACTCTGGAATTTCTAGGTCACACCATCACTCCAGGACACATTGTTCCAGAAGAGAAGAACCTGGAGAAAATCAGAAATGCACCAAGGCCAAAAACGAAGAAAGATGTGCGATCTTTTCTCTCGTTGTGTGGGTTCTACCACAAATTTATCCCACATTTCACTGAACTGGGAGCTCCGTTGACCGAAACCTTGAAAAAGGGATTACCGGATCAAATCATTTGGACACCAGAATGTGAGAATGCCTATAGTCAGTTAAAGGAGGCCTTGGTCAGCAAACCTGTATTACAGCTCCCTGACCTTTCCAAACCATTTGTGTTGAGAACGGATGCAAGTGCGATTGGAATTGGAGCCGCTTTGTTACAGGAAGGAAAAGACGATGCTTCGGTTTTGAAACCTGTGGCATACGCAAGTAAGAAACTTCTACAGGCGGAGAGGAATTATTCAACCGTCGAGAGAGAATGCTTGTCCCTCGTATGGGCAGTGCAAAAATTTCAGCCATATTTGTATGGAGTTAAGTTTCGGGTTCAGTCGGATCATCAGCCCCTGATGTTCCTGGCGACTTCTCAGAAGCTCAACGCACGTTTGATGCGGTGGTCGTTGTTACTTCAACCGTATAATTTCACAGTAGAGTACATTCCTGGGAAGGAGAATGTTGGAGCGGATTTCTTGTCAAGACACCCAGCTCCTGAAGAAGAGGAATGAATTATCTGGATTTAACTCATGGTGGAGGAGAGTGAGATGGACTACTCTCTTAAGAGGGGGCCTATGTCGCGAGATTGCCATGAGTTAAACAGATAAATATACCGACGTTTGCTGGGCGTGTGTTTTCTAGGCCCACAACAGCCGTACTGGAAACACAGCACAGGTTACATCGTGTCAGCCCATATACACATTTGGTGTTGAGTGAGAAGGAATGAATACAACCAGTTGGCAGTCATTAACAGTTAAAATCACATAATTGTCAGCACAGGATATGGAAGGGGTCCGTTTGTCATCTATAGTGCCGGACATCAGACGGAAATGGTTGCTGGGATTGTCACCACTGAACAGAAGCTTGACAGTTTGTCAACAGTCAGAGACAAACCGGAATTGGCAGCGAGAGACAGGAAAACAGTTTATCTGTCAAGTCTTATTTCCTGAACATAAAGAGTTTGACGGGGTTATTTGCAACTGTTTGTTGGAAGTCGTCATAAACTTGCTGGCTTGTTTTGAGAATCTTAACAATTACTGACAACTTTGACAGGACTAAAGCCCGGAAAAATAGATTCTTGCAAATGGCTGATATGTCCAAATAACACCTGTGTGGGGGCGAAAAGGATAACGTCACGTGGACAACTTGGGTAGTTTGCCATATAAACTCCAGTTGGGACCAGCTAGGGAGGACTTGAAATTATGCTTTAGTCAGAGTGCCAGGGCACGGCAGCGCCTAGTGGAAATAATATCTACCGTGTGTTAATTAGTGACTTAATTTTACACGTGCCTATATGGCAGATGTGGATATGATTTATAGGACTGCAGTAGTGCCATTTAAGGTATAACCTATTATAATATATTCGTTATAATTACTTTAGGCAGTAGCCTTGTTAAACTATAGTGTGATGATTAGCACTGTTAGTGTTAGCTAGAATAGATTAGTGAAGTGTTGATAAGCTTTACTAATTGAGTACTGAGGGGTCATTGGGATCTTTCCGTAGGTGTCCCTGGTGGGCGGGGTTCCGCATTCTGTTTGCTGATTTTTTCTTTGTCATAGCCTGATTCAGCTCTAGGTGGGTAGCTAATCTGCTCTATGACTAAGTCTAGTTAGCTAAAGATCATTAAGCAAGGTGATAGGCTTACACTCAGCCAAAAGGATCAGTGACTAGTACTATCACCAGATGTGTTGTTTCTATCCTAGGTTCCCTACCAGATCCAAGGAAACTCTACAAGTTTTGGGAAAGAATTAAAAAACCCATTCGGAAGAACACCAGTTCAACAATCAATAAAGTTGCATACAGAACGTTGCATACAGAAGGAAGTTGATTCACCAGAGATAGTGATGCGTACTGATGCACCACACGGCATCAGACAGTAGTAACTAAATGAGAACAGTCTAATAGTTACTTAGTGTTATATAATCTCGTGTAATAGAACACAAGACATTATACTTGAGGCTAGATAGACACGAGTGAGGATCCAGTACAGTAACAATTAACATTAATGACTGCGTACACAATACAAAAGACTTGTGCCGTTTGTTAAGGAACGTTAGGAACGGACATTGGGTAGAGTGCAACCGGTCCATGATTCTCTTAATACCACCGGTGTCTATTTCGGATGTTCATGAAATTGGATTACCAGAGGTCTACAGAGGCAAAGCAGTATCCGGCAAGATGGTTTCGGCAACGGGTGAGACGTACTTGTTCTGACGTAACGTGCTGTGGTCTATCTTTGCTGTGATCAGCTGACTGAGTTGATGTCTGAGAGACAGAGTCTACACACTTTATAGAACACGTCACACATTTTCTTCGCATACACGTCTCATACACGTTACACTTTTATTTTAATAAATTACTCTTTATTAATTTCTAGAAGCAAGAGTTGTTGAGTATGTTGCGTTGGGGAAGTATGAGAAGGGGGCATAGTACGACAGTGTGAGAGTGATAGGAAAAGGTGTCCATAGGCTGATGGAGTGTGTTGGACGGAAGCTGGTGGATTCTCCAGAATATTGAGGGAAAAAAAAATACTATTATAATGTGGGTGTCGGATCTCCTCACTCCAGGGACGACACTTTAAAGGAGGACACGACATTATGTCCGGGCATTTCAACTTGTTTACAAATTCTTTCTGTGTATAGGTTGAAGAGGCTTGGGGACAGTACACATCCCTGCCGTACTCCTCCTTTTATCTCTATAGGTAACGAAATTACCGCGTCTAATAGACGCCATTTGTTCCCAGTACAAGTTACTAATAAGTCTGATGTCCTGTCCGTCTACTCCTATATCTTGGAGGCACGTAATTAGTCGTTCTTGTCATACTCTAACAAAAGCTTTCTTGTACTCTATAAAACAAACATATATACTTTTTTGAATTTCTATATATTTTTCAATTAACATCCTCAAACAGATATCTTCTCAGGTGCCCATGTTTTTGAGGAACCCAAACTGTTCTTCAGCTACTTCCTCGTCCATTTTATGCTGAATTCTTTCTTGTATGACCTTGGTCGTAAGCTAGTTGTGTGGCTCATTAAGCTAATAGTTCTGTATTCCTCACAATCAACAGCTCTTGGCTTCTATATATATATATATATATATATATATATATATATATATATATATATATATATATATATATATATATATATTGCATATCCCTTACAGGACGTTGCAGTCAAGACCAGCATTTTTCATCTGCTGTTGATGTACTAGGCAAGATTACGCTAAGTTGTTTGCCATTGCTTTCTGAGCGACCGGCTCACATACCCCGCAATTTACTGACGCAGGGAGAACCGCTACCAGTTTTGGCGCACATCACATCACTCACGAGAGTGTATGGGATTACGGAGAAAGACGCTAACCTCTAACCCAGGGAGACCGGCTCACAGATTATACTATCACAGTATTATATATATCATTACATAATTATGTGATAGTATCAATGCCAACGCTGGATAAGGATTTTTTTCATCTCTGTTGTTATCTTGTCAGGACCTGCAGCCTTTCCTTCTTTCATCTTTTTAATAGCTTTTTCTACTTCAGCCTTTGATATTTTTGGTCCATCTTGAGTATTATACAATGCTGGTCTATTGACCCTGTTGTCCCAGAATCAATCTTCTGTTTATTCTGTCCCTCTTTTTATTATGGCAGTGTTATTAATTATAATTTCTCAATTTTTTCCTCTGATACAACCGTTTCCTGTTATATTATTTTCCTTCTTTGTAAATCTTTTTATATGTTCATGTAATTATTTCGAGTTGTGTTTCATTTTTAGATCCTCTATTTCTTTGAATTGCTTCTGCAACCCTCTTCTTTGCAACCCTGCACATGTGGCGTATTTCTGTATCTATTAATATATACCCTGGATTGTTCTTTGCTTTCTTTTTTTGAGTCATTGTTCTCAAGATTTCATCGGTTATCCATAAGTGTTTTTTTTTCTAATTTATCTTCACTGGCAAGGTGATATTTGCAATCTGTATTGGGTTTTACACTTTTCCATTTTGTATTAATTTTATCCTCAGGATTTTCACGTCTATATTGTTCCATAATTTCAATGATTAGCCTATCATAACTATTTTTTTTTTATTTCAGCCAGCTATTGTTGACTTATTTCTGGTTGTTTCAATGCCGATATATCTACGTGGGGTGTCTTCGATGTCCTAAATTCCTGGGCTTTTATGTTTTATTTGTAAATTTAAGACTACAGGATTATGGTCAGAGTTTATATCAGCGCCTGGGTATGCTTTGGCATTTGTAACATTGTTTTCAAATCTACTTAAAATCATAACGTAGTTAATTTGGTTTCTTGTTCTATCTCAAGGGCTTTTCCACGTATGCAGTTTCCTAGGGTAATGTTGGAAAAAAATTGTTGGAAACAATAAGATTGTTTTCTTCACAGAACTATCAACCGGTCTTCTCTGTCGTTTCTGTTTCTCATACTGTTTTTGTTTTCCATATCCTTTAAAGGATATGTAAAACAAACAAATAAACAAGAATTAAAATAAACAAACAAATAAACAAGAATTAACCCTATCGCTTTTTTCTTGTTGTTGAATTACCATTGTTGTCTTTGGGATATTACATGGTGAGATTCCAATCTCTTCCACGATGGCCAGCCATGTTCACTATCATGACGTGAACATGCCTCATGTGTGTCACACACTCTGCTGTTTCGCTTTCGAAGCCGTTGATCCATTGAGATTCATCCGCCTTCTCCACCGTCCCAGTCATTGTGTACTATGGATGGACATTCCCTTAGTAGGATATTACCCCTACTTCACTCATATAGTTTAGCCAGTCAGCCATGACTGTTGCCCGTGGTGTGGCCATCACCGTACACAAGCGGTATTCGTGGATCCATACATGAGCTAGGTAAAGAGATGGGAACCAAATAGTATCCTGGTCTATCTGTTGGGATATTGCTGCCACTCACTGTGAGTGAGAAGGACCTCCAGTAGTTGTGGTTGGACCCTTTCGAGACATAGGGCCCGGTACTGAACCTGCCTGGGGGTCCAAAGCAGGGCGATCACCATAACACTTAGCAGTCATCATAAATTGCCCTGCCAGCTGGCGAATGAGTCCATGGCTCTCAACAGATCTTGGTCTTTGGTGTCATGGATCAACTCTGCTGATGGTATTCCTCCATGCAACTGTCTCAATCCATCCAGCATCACTTCTCTTGGTTTGCCTCTGCCTCTCTTCCCCTTGATCTTTCCAGGTGTCACGATGTTCTCCAATGCCACTATTCTCATCACATGGCCGAAGAAAGCTGTTTACCTCTTTCTTATTATTGAATATAATGTTCTAGTTTCATTAGCCTGTCTCAGGCAGTCGTTGATAGTTACTCTGGCAGTCCAAGGAATTCGCAACATTCGTCTCAGGAACCCCATCTCTGTTGCTTCCAATTTCTTCCTAATTTTGCTCATTTACATTCAACGATTCAGTCATACAGCAAAACTGGTTTTACGTAGCATTTCAGCACTCTCTTGCATTCAGTGACAGTGACTTATTGTATAAGATACTCTTCATTTTCCCATTTTTTTGTACATCTTCCATCTGATGTTATAAATGCCCTTAGTTATTCTGTGGTGCGCCTCCTGGCTGGTTGCCTCCGTCTTCAGAACCTTTCCTTTGCTGGAGCAGATTGTATTCTTACAAGAGTTCGGGTGTCTAGGCACGCACACACGTGTCTGCGCATGCATGTACGTGCATAATCATCTAGAGCAGTGTTTCCCAACCTTTTTTGTGCCATGCCCCACTTAAGCCTTTCTAAAATTCATATTGCCCCCCCTCCCCCCGCCCCACGCCCCCCCCCCCCCCCTCAACATATACATTATTTTTAATATTCAAAAATTGAAATGTTCACTAAAGAAACTTGAATGATAGGTTTTAGGAAGAAATCACTAGGAATTATTGAGCAAACACAGTAAGTAAATTTTCAAAACATATAATGGAGAACTGAAATTCAGGTACAAAATAATTTTAATGAAAGATTTTTCTATATTATTTTAATTATTAGTAATTATTTATTATTTAAATTTAGTGAGATCCTTGCGCTTGATGCTTGCTGAAAAGAGATCTTATGTCAGGTTCCAATTTAGTTAACTTCAGTCTCAAGTCTCCCCGTTTTGTTATACTTCAGCCGATTTCTTCCATTTTCGAATTGCCCCCCTTAACAGTCAAATTGCCCCCCTGTGGGGCGTGGGCCCCACGTTGGGAAACACTGATCTAGAGCGTTCTGGTTATTCCTCGGCGCCAGTAACTCGCCTTCGCCCTTTCTCCTCTTAGTTAAAACAGTTCCGCCACGAGAAGGCCAGGAGTTGGACTGTTGCTGCAGAGGCGATGAATGCACGAGCCATTTGATGTATTAATGCAAGGTTGGGCGCTCACCCCAACCCCGCCCCCTCTGTGTACATACTGCAACATTTGGAACCAACTTTTGATATCACCAAGTTATCAAAAAATACAGTTTTATCACCAAATGGTGATAAAACATGAGCAATTATATCAAGATAAAGTAAACACCTTATTTACCAACAAATTGTATACCCAAGTGCAACATCAAATTGCATGGAATTAATCTGAAATAAGCCAATGTATTTAATTATTTGGGCACTTTAATAACAGCGGATGGAAGATCTATTTAGTAAGTTAGAGGACGAACACAATAGTGACAGCAGACCTACCTACAGTTATACATGCGTCACTGTGTTAAGTGATCAACAGTCAACAGGAGGACGCACTATTACGAGAGCTAGTCAATAAGTAAGTCACACTGTTCTGTGGGATGGTAGGTACATGTAGTTGGTGTGTTATACAGGTGTCATTAGGTGACATCAACATCGAACTTTATATTCCTGTTCGTCAGGTGGCGCTAGGTGTCTCATGCGTATGAACAGCGTATAAACAAAATGGCGACTGCACTTATGGAGTGTACAACCAAAGAGCAACGTGCTGTTATGCGGTGATGTTGTTGTTGTTTTTTTTTTGTGGGCAAAAGAACTGCCTGCAAAATACATTCATAAGGAAATCCTTCCTGTTTATGCTGACAAATGTTTGTCTCGTAAAGCGGCGCATAGCTGGGTAGAAAACCTTTCTCCCGGACGCTGTAAAATTGTTGATGAAATCCGATCTGGTCGTCCTGTTGAGATTGCAGCAGAAACATCCGTGCAGCGGGTGGAGGAGATGGTTAGAGGTGACAGGCGAGTAACGATAGACTCTGTAGCAAGCGCAATAGGGTGCTCACATGGTTCAGCGTACAGCATAATGCATGATCGATTGAAATTTAAGAAAGTGCGCTCAAGGCGGGTACCCAGACAATTGAAGGAGGAACACAAAATAAACCGATTTGATCTGTCCTTGCATCATCTCTGTCGATACAAAGATGAAGGAGAAGACATGCTGATCAGGATTGTTACTGGGGACAAATCTTGAGTGCATCGCTACCAGCCATAATCAAAGCGTGCTTCAATGCAATGGAAACATCTTCTTCGCCTTGCGTCCAAAACTTCAAGCTTACGCCATCAGCAGGGAAGATTATGCTGACAGTGTTCTGGGATTGTCAAGAAGTGCTTTTAATCAATTTCAAGAAAACAAAAAGGTGACGATGTGAATTCTAAATCATACTATGAAGTTCTATCGATGCTTCATGATGCAATTCGAAGAAACCGTCCAGGACTGTTGACAAGAGAAGTGTTGCTTCTTCATGACAATGCCAAACAGCATACGGCTCGATTAACTCAGGAGAAAATTAACCAATTAAGATGAGCAGTTTTGGAACATCCACCTTACAGCCCCGACTTAGCTCCTAGCGATTTCCACCTTGTTTGCTCCACGAAAAATCCACCTTGGCGGGAGATATTTCGCGAATGACGCCGAAGTTGAATATTACGTGAAAACAGGGTTTAGAAATCAGAGCACGCAGTTCTATGCCGCCGATTTGGGAGGACTGATAAAACAATGGGATAAGTGCATCATTGTTTGCGGAAATTATGTTGAGAAATAAAGTAACAATGTATGTATAAAAATAAACTGGTTTCAAGTTGTTATAATAATTAGTTATTTTTCTACAGCCATTTGTTACTTACTTATTGACTTCCCCACGTCTATTAAATTACCGTAGTAGACAACTGACATTACTGTGCGAACATGGGTATTCAAGTATTTTAGCTTGAAGGATTTATCTAGTTATTGTACTTTATCTTGTGTGAATTGTGCAATATGCACCTGACAGAGATGCAGCGAAATATGCCAGGCAATAAATCGTTACCGATATTGTTATATTGTTATGCCGTCGTTTTCCAAATTTACTACGGGATAACATTGTTTTGAATTTCTGAAAAATTAATTGGACTAAAAAACAACATATTAAGAAATTATTCAGTCATCATCATCATCATCATCATCATCATCATCATCATCATCATCATCATCATCATCATCATCATCATCATCATCATCATCATCATCATCATCATCATCATCATCTTCCACTTCTGCCATCAAGCGACGTGGGGAGGAATAATTTGCGTTCCAGCGCCCGGTGGGCGGCACTGGATAGTGTCATTCCGTGTGGTTGTACAATGTCTCTGATGTCGTCAATCCATTTTCTTCTTGGACGTCCTCATGGTCTCGTCGCAGATGATCTTTGATGTAAGGCCAGTGATGGTAGTTGCTGGTGTTGCATTCTAACGACATGGCCAAACCACTTGATCTTCTGTCTTTCAATAAATGTGGCACAAGGTGTTGATCCCACAGTCTGTCTGATAACAGCATTTCTTACTCGGTCTCGGATTGTTAGGTTGGCAGCTCTCCTCAGGCATCTCATCTTGCAGGTGTTGATTTTACGAAGGTGTGATCTGGATAGTCCAAGTTTGAGATTGGTAGAATAGGGTTGGTGTGAATATGCTGTTTATTATCTGTCGTTTTGCGGACATGGGTATATTTGGATGTTTCAGTAAGGGGGATAGTTGATATGTAAGTGCACTAGCTTTTTGACATCTTATTTCGATTTGTCTGTCCAATCTGCTATCTTCTGTGATCATACTTCCAAGATATTTGAATCCTTTCACTTGTTTCAGAGTTGTGCTATTTATCTGTATACTTAATGGGCCCGGCGATCTGCTAACTTGCAATACTTCTGTTTTGACTGTGTTTATACTCATATTGTATCTGCTGCAAGTTGAACTCAGATTATTAATATGATCTTGTAGTCTGCCCTCATCTCTGTAAAATAGGTACTGATCGTCTGCAAATAGAAGTTCATTTATTTCCTGTGGATCAGCTGTTTCATATGGATTAAAGAGTTCTTTATTTAGTTTTTTTTTTTTTTTAAATTTAATTTAATATTTTATTTAATTATTTAGTAAACTTGATTATCAGACAGAACACGGGAAAGCCAGAAACAAATCACTGGACGCTTTAATTTAATATTGTTGTTAACAAGGACCTTGAATGTGTAAACATCGACAGACGAAATTGTATTATTCTAACTGTATCTAAGAAAGAATGGATTGTATACGAATCATTATATTAGTTAACGAAGTTGTCTGAATTCGGCAGTGAATCAACAACCATCTGACAACACCATCAGTCAGATTATGCAGCCACTATGGACAATGTGAGGCTGTTAACTAGAGTCACAGGATGTAGGTTCAATGTTTGGTTGGTGTGTTCGAACCAGAGCCTAACGGAAGTGATATACGTGTTAAATCTTTGACTATTGGCATTTGGTTAACAACAATAAGATGACAACTAATACTTTGACGACAGGGTCACACGATGGCTAGGGAATACGGGACCAATTGCCATATATATATATAAGCACGTAAACTGCAGAATTACACGTTGAGTGGGATGAGGCATTGTGGTGCGTGGAATGTTGGAATCCGCGAGTCACCATTAAAGTTTACTGTGAACTACGGCGCAAGCGTTCTCTGTCTCTACTGTGAACTATCAGAATTGTCTATCGTTGTCCATTATTCTACGAGCCAGTATACTCAAATCTACGTAATCAACAGCATGACAACTATTAGAACTGTCTACTGTTGTCCTTTGTTCTACGAGACAGTATACTTAAATCTACGAAACAATTGTATGACAACTACTAGAACTATCTACTGTTGTCCTTTGTTTTACCAGCCAGTGTACTCAAATCTACATCAACAAAAGTATGATAGCTATTAGAACTATCTATCTTTGGACATCCCCATTGTTATTGATCATGGAGCCAATATATTCCAATTTATGAAGTGTTCACTTTATCCACTATCGTGGTGGGTGTCTTGGGATGTATCATGGGGCAGTTGACTCTTGCTTTCCACATCAACATGGACGTGGACAATGTCCATAAAACTGAGGATGTACCCTGCTCTGTGGTGCTCTCGCTAACAGTAAATGGAACCCCAGAGGTGTTCACTTACACATCAGTTCAGGCAATATCGCTGAAGAAAGAACGAATGATGAACGAAAAGACGAACTATAATTTAAAGTGGGCACACAGTAATTTTTTTGTTTTTAAAATACAGTTGCCTTTATTTCATTAATCATATTAAACATGCAAAATAAGATTGGCAAACTGTAACAGATACATTGTGCATTTGTACTTGCTTTACGTCAGTATCCATATATCAAAGAATGTAAATGTAAAACCTGTGTACCAATTCTCGTACTATTGTATTAATAAGTCATGATAGCAAAATTCCCCTGTGAATCAACATTAAATTAACTGAAAGTAAACAAGAATGTGAGTTATAAGAAGTAGTTTAGCTCACTGTGGGCAGGTTTCAAACAGATCACGGGGGTCAAAGACCATATCTTCAATTTGAGAACGATATTTGAGAAATGCATGTATTGTATTGAACACTCTTTGTCTTGTTTCATAGGTATTAGTCCTTTGAATGTGTCCAGCATAAGACACTGTGTCACATAAAGTCAGATACGGGTTTAGGAGTTTGCATCATTGAAGCATTATATTATGAACAACAAGCAGGCAGTAGATTTGCTGGTAAAACAATACATTGGTTACAGGTGCTAAGGAATTACGTTCTCTCCCCGTACCTCTGTACCTGTTCAAGTTGTAAGTAGAAAATGTAACGTGAAATGTCGACATTCTGAGACCAGAGACGATGGTTATCCGTGAATAGTTGGTAGGCATTCAATCCACGAACTGTGATAGTCATATGGCACTTCTCTGAACTAGTTATAACGTATTAGACAAGCTGCTCCGATCTCTCAGGACACACAGTGAATATCAACATATTTGTCTAAACTTCAAAAAAACAAAACAAAAAAAAAAACAAAAAAAACTTCATTCCAGAGCAAAATCACAAACAATAATGAAGAAATAGACAATTTTCAAAATAGTTAGTTAGTTAGTTAGTCGCAGTTCCAACTTCACAGCAACGGGTCGTCCCCATTATGCTCCGTTCCTGTGCCAGTGAAAATCATACAAAACGCTCCCCACTGCCCAATGTGAAAAGTGGAAAAGACAGGAGTCTCGACAAACAACAGCCCGCACAGATACACTGTGCATAATGCCGCCACCAGCATGTCAACACAATAGTCCCCCACAAAACACCCATCAATCAAAATCAAAATAGTTAATGCCTGGCATATGTAATAAATGACAATGGTGGTTGTTCAAACGAAATCAGAATCAGTTCGCCATCGTAGTGCAGAGGCTGAACAGTATGAACAGTATTAAGACATTGTAGCACACCGTCAACAAACACATGATAGTTAATTGTTTCACCAGACGTAGCTTTTCTATAGTAATATACGAACGAACCAATGAACGAACTAGCTTTATTTTCAACGGGTTACACATTGGAAATAAAGTTCGTTCTCTCGTATATTTGCTGCAGCAAAGATGCCTCGTCTGGAACAATTAACTGACTTATTAATGAATGTTTGTAATAAATTAGTAATTGTCTACAACTGTCTCCATGTTTCTGATCCATACACCATATTTAGCGTTAATGTAACATATTGTAAGTTTAGTGTTATGTTTCATATGTTGTTACTGCCACGAATATCTGCTACCCCAACTGTATTGCTACCTAAATATGTGTACGATTCCCTCCTTTCCTAGCCTTTCCCTTGTAGTCTATCACTTTAATGGTAGCTATATGACTATATGACCAGACTGTTTCCGGCGAAGCAATATTGGCTGTCAACGAGTCGTCTATACGTAGCAACGTGCTTATGTGTGCTGAAGAGGTCTGTTTTGTAGCGGATTGGATAACAATTAAAGAAGGAATATAGGTCTGTAGCTGTTTGAGTCAATGAGGTGGCTGGGGGTGCGGATGTGAACAATGCCTATTCCTTTGACGTTGCCATTACCCCAAGAACGTAGATGTATTTTATGCATTGGTTCTGTAAATAGATGAACATTCCGCAGCATATCTGACAATTATATTGTTAATATCGTACCCACACCTTGCGGAATATTGTGTATATGGTGGTCACCTCCCCCCCTCTCCACACACACACACACACACACACATACACACACACACACACACACACAGATACCAATCGGCAGACTGTGGATTGTGTGTCAGTATTACGCCGGCCAAACGGACATTCCAGGATATTTCAGGGCACACAATATAGGCCTGTTCGTTATTCAGACATTGTACAATAATAATAGCTACAAAATTATATGTTCTGTGTTACAATGTTAATAAAATTGTAAATACAGTCATAACCGTATTACCTGTAATATGACATCATGTGCTTGATTTGTTCCCCTTGTGGGTATAATAATGCAAGCACAGACACACACATACACACACTTATATATATATATTAAATGGTAGTTCTAATAACAATATTAATAATATTAATGTTTGCATAATACGATTCTTCAAATAATCTTCTTCTAATAGTCCACGCCATGTAGCGTTGGTGAGCATGTTCGTCTCGTGTGCTGCCAATAATTTCTCATCCTGATGTTACCGATGTTCCTCCATTCCATAGACCAATCTGCCAAACATCCATCTCTTGGTCTACTCCAGCCTCTCCAACACCCCCAATTGTCCCGATGTGATGACATACTCCAGCCTTCTCCTTCTCATAACATGCCCATAGAACTTGGACTGTCCGCTTCTGAAGCGAGCACTCCTCCATATATGAATATTGCAATAACTTCTTTAAATTGAAAAAAAAGCCACCTGCTTTGGCATGCATGAGGTATGTGGACTGGTGAATGATCGAGAATCTTTCGTACAAGCTAGAGTAATGTTGGGCAGATGAGTTATTGTATGACGTTGATAATCGTCTGTAATCTTAAAAGAGAAAAAAAAACGTGCACAGTTGTGTAAACATCGTCTGAAAATATATTGAGACTACAAGTGCATTAACATAATGGGTTCAGCTTTTTCAGGGGCCAATCTATATTTAGTTCTGAGTGAAAGAGAGAGAGAGAGAGAAAGAGAGAGAGAGAGAGAGAGAGAGAGAGAGAGAGAGAGAGAGAGAGAGAGAGAGATGTTTGCATTATCCTTTACAGGACATCGCTGTCAACATCAGCATCTTTCAGCTGATTGTTGATTTCTTGGCAAGATTACTCTCAGTAGTTTGCCATTGCTTTCTGAGCGGCCGGCTTCTTACCCCGTTAGTTACCAACGCGATTCGAACCACTGCTGATTCTCACCGTCGTCACATTACTTACTAGAGTATACGAGATTACGGAGAAAAGTTGCTAACCTCTAGGCCAGGAAGCCGGCTGAGTGAAAGATGCGACTTAAACAGTCAAGACAGTTATACCAACGTTAAAGCTTAAACAATCAAAAGAGAATCATGAATTTGTGACAGGAACCAGAAAGCTATGTTCCAGTACCTGATGTCAGTGTCGATTATCAATATTCAGCGGCAGTACGTGAGTTCTAGTTCACTGGATACGGGATTCAATAATAATCTTGGCGGTACCAAGTAATGACAGAGCCAGAGCGCAGTGTAGTAAATCTTGCCAGTTTGGACTGCGTGTACATTACTGAGGGTCATCACGTGTGCTGCCCACAAGTGATGGATGTACGCGTCTCATCTCATCTCATAATGTTCCACTTGTACCTTGCTGTGTAGAGGTGAAGTATAAACAGCGGGAGAGTGCCCGATTATGGGCTTCATGTGGTGTACGCGAAAGTCTGACTATTGTTGCAGTATCTCTCTCAGTCTGCTTTTGGGAGTATATGCGTTGTGTATCCTTTGGGAATAAATAGCTTACCAGCTCCCGCAACTAAGTTTGTCTTGGTCCATTTGACTGTCAGATTCGTGTGTGTGTGTGTGTGTGTGTGTATGTGTGTGTGTGTGTGTACAAGCCAATGAGTGTACATAATTATTGATAGCAGTTTTATCTTCAAGTCACACCCCCACACCAGCTTCTTGGTAGCTGTACATGGCCACATTTCTCCAAGTCACTTGTCGTTATCCATATGTTGACATGTGGTGGATTCGGTATGTAATAAGTCATCCTAAGACTTGAGCTATACAATAATTTTACCAATAATGTTTTCACCAATAATATTATAATCCTAATACCAATAATGCTTTCACCAATAATATAATAATCATAGTACCAATAATGCTTCCACTAATACTATTATAATCAACTTACCAATAATAGTTAGCCCATCAATTACCTTAAAATCAGGTTACATTGGCACCAATTGGCACCAGAATATAAACAGCAACAGTCTATGTGGAACTGTGTTTATTGATTTCAAGAAAGCATTTGATATGATAGACCATGTTATTTTAATTAAAAAACTTGAGACAATGAAAATTGGCCCTAATGTAGTCACTCTAATATCATCTTTTCTATCAAACAGAAAGCAAGTAGTATCACATAATAAATGTCTGTCTCAAACCACTACCTTCAATATTGGAGTACCGCAGGGCTCTATTCTTGGCCCTCTATTATTTGCCATATATATTAACGATCTACCTTTGCATCTTTCGTCGTCCTGCGATCTATTTGCAGACGACTGTACAGTGTACACAAATGCTGAAAACTGTATTTTACTGGAGTCGTCTTTACAACAAGAATTAAATAATGTAATTAGGTGGAGCTATTCAAACCGTATGCAAATTAACATCACTAAAACAAAATCAATGCTATTAACAACCAGACAAAGACTTCAAACTCTAAGCTCACACACATCACTTCAACTTCACATCGATAACATGCCAGTAGAAAGTGTAATTGAGCACAAAACATTAGGCCTAATCATTGATAGAAACCTAACCTTTAATTCCCACGTTCAAGCGCTCATTAAACAAACAGCGAAAAAAGTCTACCAACTCGCCAAAATTAAAAACTTCCTTGATGAGGACACAAGGGAACTATTCTATAATTCTCATATACAGACACACTTTGACTACTGCTCTACAATCTGGGACGGTTGTTCTAATTCAAACACCAAGCGACTTTACTCACTCCAGAAACGGGCCATGAGTATAATTTATAGCAAACATTTATCTGACAACCCTAGCCTGTATAAACGCCTTCAGTTACTACCACTCCGCAAACGCCTGCTTTTCAATAAAGCTAAACTAATTCACAAAATCCTGCATCGGAATGCCCCAAATTACCTTTGGCTAGACACAGTAAACGTTTACATATATTACACATTCCGAAGCCTAGGATTGACTTATACAAAACAAGCTTAACGTACTCTGCAGCTCAGCTGTGGAACAATCTTCCACAAGAAATGAAAGACATCACCAATCCCTATTCATATAATCGCAAATTATTCGAACACTATCTCAGTACGGATTACCTTCCCCCTTAATGATAGAGATAATAATAATAATAACAAAACCCTAGTATAACAGCCAGTCCCCTTTTGGTCGGCCAGTATATTCCACATGGCTAATAACAAGTGTCAGACCATTATCTAATATTACTGTGTCGTGTAATTTTGATGTTCGCATTTTGCCCATGCCTTTATAATGCATATCTTTTATATTGTAGCTGTTCTCTGTTAGCCTTGAATGATGTGTGAATGAAATAATGTATGAAAGAGAGTGATAGAAGGGCAGAATGTTAGGCGGGCCTGCGTGCCCAATTCTTAACCCTTTGAAAATAAAGTTTGTTCGTTCGTTCGTTCGTTCGTTCGTTCGTTACATGTGGGCTCGTATATGAAGGGTTAAAAATAAGTAATGGTGTTTGCATACTCTGTGTTGTGAACATGAACAGTTATCTTCTGTCTATTAATGCACGTGACTGGTCTTTCATACTGGCCATCATCTATCTCTACATACTCAGCATGGGAGAGGTTTTCCATACTCTCTGAGTTCAGGATGATACCTTCATATTGTCCACCGGCTGCTTCTTCGTATGCTGCACTTGATAACATGACTGGTGAAATGTTCTCATAATGGCCTGCTAAGAAATAAGTACAGAATCACTGGTATTTACAATGTTGGGTAAAGAATACTTAATTCAGTTAACTTAACCTGTACATACTTCTTCTTTTTCTGCGTTCATCCGGAGTTTTTATTTCCAGATGTGATTGCGCTGTGTCTGGTTAGACACATCCGACTTAGCGTGCATTTTTGACAGGTTAGCATTCCTGGGGGACTCTCACTTTTGTGGTGCCGTCCACATCCCAGCTGGTCAAATTAGAACGGTCGAAAACTTCACGATCAACCCTCAAGGGAAGGCGGTCGACAGTCCATGGCATTTTCCGCCATCCAGAGAGGCTTCCATAGTTGCAGAGCCGACCCATAGCGCTCTGGTGCTGGGCTCACCGAGGGAATCGTCACGTCCTGCTCATGGCTGCTTTAGTTCCTCACTTCAATCTATTGGGCCTTTCGTTCGCTACGTGCCGCTCCCCGCACAAACCAGGGACGGTTGGACTGTGGATGGTATCCACTCAGCGAGCTTTTGTTTCGAACATATGCTGTGACCGGAAAACACAATAGTTAGAGCTGTTCCGGGCACGGCGGACATTCGGAAAATTAGATAGTCGGAGCTGTTCCAAGCACGACAGACAATCGGAAAACTAGCTAGTCAGTGCTGTTCCGTTACATTCGGAAGACTAGTTAGTCAGAGCTGTTCCAGGCACCATCGACGTTTCACTCGGACGTAATTGCGTAGAACCAGTTGTCTTTGCTACCCGTAGGTCGGCACATCCGTCTTCGGTAGGAATTTGTAATGAGGTTAGCCTTCCTCAGATTTCGAGGGACGTTAGACTCTTACTGGTGTGATGTCGCCCACATCTCAGCTGGTCAAGGTAGAACGGTCAAATACATCAGTCAACTCTCAAGGGAAGGCAGGGGTAGACCAGGGCATTCCCCGCTATCCAAGGAGGCTTCCATAATTGCAGAACCGGCACATATTGCTCTGAGACTGGGGTCACCCGAGGAATGGTCACGTCCTGCTCATGGCTGCTTTAATTCCACACTTCCGTTTATTGGGCATTTCGTTTGCCACTGGTCGCTCAAGCACAAACCAGGGACGGACAGACTGCGTGCAACATCCACTCAGAAAGCTTTCGCTTCGGACTTCCACGATATGGATTCGCTAGCCAAGCGTTCCATTTCATGTAATCGAGACATCTTCCACCTTTGTCTACGCTCACTCTATGAGTATAGATACAGACTTTCAACGAACCCATTGCGTGCGACTTGGGCGCTGTTTCCACCCTTATAAACCGCTCACGAGGTAGGCTACACGTACTGCCTGCTCAGCACCTCGCCTCTATGCATCAGTGAGCGAGTAACGGACAGGCCCTCTCATCACTCACTCACTCACTCACTCACTCACTCACTCACTCACTCACTCACTCTCTCACTCTCCCACTCACTCACTCACTCACTCACTCACTCACTCTCTATTATACTTACTCACTAATACACTCACTAACTAATACAAATACACATTCACTCATTAATAACTATTGCACTTGCGAATTCCTTATGCCTCAGTCACTCATTCACTAACTCAATCCCCCACTCTTCAATCACTCATTATTTCACTCATTCACACATCAATAACCATTGCACTTGCTAACTCTGTATGCTTCAGTCACTCACCCTCTGACAGCTTGACTTCACAATAAAGTAACAGACACTTGTACACGCCTGACCACACACTGTCCAAATGGTGCCAGACCCACAAGTCTATGGTCCAATCTGTCAGTGATGGGGTCAGTATCACACCGACCGTCTTTACTTCGAGGGACATTTTCTAGACTGGGTCGACCTAGGAACTCATGTCAACATTCATTCATTTATTCATTCATTCATTCAGTAGCATGTCCTGTGCAGAACCTCGCTGTCATAGCAACTTTCCGGAAAACTTTTCGATCATAAGCAAGATGTCCCGCGTCCAATACACCCCTATCTAGAGATCCTCCGCTACATCTTGCACACATCTTCTCTTTGGCCTTTCTCTTCCTCTCTTCCCAGGCATTTGCCCCATCCATTATTGTTCTCTCTAAACTTTCATAATGTTTCAAGTGACCAACATATTTCAATCATTTTTGTTTTATCGTCTTTAATAGCCGACCTTCTTCAATAGTCTGCTCTTGCAGTATGGATGCATTTGTTCCTTTCTGTATTATTATATCTAATATATAAGATATTATTAGAACCCGCCTGTAACACTTATATTCAAAGGCATTGTTTAGTAAGTGTACAGGTCTCACAGGCGTATATTGCAATGGGAAAGATGCATGCTCAATATTGAAAATTCAAACCCGCTCTGACACGTATCTAACCACCACGTGACTTTAAAAAAAAAGAATGCACAAATGTGTCCCAAAGATATACTATACCCTGCTGTAAGTCAGCGGTGCCGTAGGGTCATTACATTGTGTAGGCCTGAATGCACCAGGGAATCGGTGGCAAATCTGTCCCTCACTTAACAAGCTACAAGACCAGGTGCCCATTCTTCTTCCGACTAATTCAGCGTTGACATAATCAGCGAGGTTTCCTATCACTAACGTTAGCTCGCCCGCTGGTTATTATGTTCCTCTTGGGTTGTGTGTTGTCTTCGCACAGAAACAGTTTGCTGTTATGGGTCTGTGCCGTGCTAGCGCCATCACATGTTGTAGGCCGGAGAGCGTGGAGGAATTGGTGGCCCATCTTTGCTCTACTTTGAATAATGACGAGCCCGGGAGTCGAACCATCGACCGACCGTGCTGATGGCATTACTAGCGCAGGTCGCTGTCAGCCTCGCTAGCGCAACTACTTGACCTACTTACACTTAACTATTGAACTTTCAAACCCTGTTTACGTCTAACACACAATAAATCTCACACCAACTCCCTCACACTCTCGCTACTGTACTCAAGATCTCAGTGTACTCACATCACTACTACATAAGCAACCTTACCTCTCCTACTGTCCTTATTACCGCTGCTACTGGCATCTGTTTCTTCAGCTCTGACAACAAATAGTAATGTGCTGTGTTACAACACCTGAGACAAATGCTTTATTTTCTGCTATAATCTAGATATTTATGTGCAACTCGTAGATAATATTTATCCATCATTAATGTAAAACTTATTTATTGATGTTTTTGTTCCTGTTGCACTTCTTCAGCTTCTGCTGCTGCTTCCTATACTTTTTCTTATTTGACGTCTTCCTCCTGCCCCTCCCCTTCCCATATTCTTCTTCTTCTTCTTCTTCTTCTTCTTCTTCTTCTTCTTCTTCTTCTTCTTCTTCTTCTTCTTCTTCTTCTTCTTCTTCTTCTACTAATAGTCTGCTTCGTATACGTCGAAGTCTTCTTTTTCTTCTTTCTCTTATTCTACCATGTCACCGTCTTCTTCCTCAATGTCGTCCTTTCTCTTCCTGTTTTTCTTCCACCTCTTCTACTTCTTCGTCCTCCCCCCCCCCCCCTTTCTACCCCTTCGTCTTCTTGTTCTTCCTTGAAGTAAGGCGCTTCCTTCTCTCCACTAGCCTACGGAACACTCTTGTACATTGTGGAGTTCTTGCTGAATATGTTTAATACCATTGAGAAAATTAGACAGATTCTATGTCAGGCATTGCGCTATTGTTTAACTCTAATGAGGAACTACATTTAATTTGCATAGTGAAAGGAAGCAGGGGAAGACAACGTGTGGTTAATATAATTGTCACAGTTAGACAGAAAGTGTTAAAGTTGTTTACTGTGAAAGACACATTAGACAGAGTGTTCACGTTGTCTAATGTGAATGACGCATTTAGACAGCTAGTGTTAAAAGTTGATTATGTGAATGACACAATTAGAGTGTGATACCAGTAGTTTAATGTGAGTGACACATTTAAACTGACAATGATAGAAGTTGTTTAATGTGAGTATTACTATTACATTTAGACGGAGATTAATAATGTTATTTAATGTGAATGACACAATTAGCCGAAGAATTATACAAGTTATTTAAAGTGAATGAAATAATTAGACGGATGATGATACTTGTTATTTAAAGCGAATGACACATTTAGGCAGACAACGATACAAGTTGTTTAAAGTGAATGACACAGTCAGACAGACATGGCTAAAGTGGGATCACTGTCTAACAAATAAACACCAAACAGAACAACAATCGACCAACAACAGCTAAATTACTAAACAGAAAAGAGATATTAGCGACTTGGAATGTTACTGGTCTAGGAAATAAGGAACCAGGTCTTGTAGAGTTTATGAAAAAATCAAATATTCAAATATTAGGACTCACAGATACTAGGAAAAAGGGGCAGATATTAGGAAAAGGAGGTAGAATACAAAACGAACACATGAAGGTTACGTTCTTATATTTAGTCGCGTCGACCAGCGAGCTACAGCTAAACATGGAGTGGGTTTTTTCTTACATCTAGACAAAGCAAAAGCCATTATAAACACAAAATTTATATCGGAACGGATAATACTAGTACAGATCAAAGAAGGAAATAGAACATCAACTTTTATATAAACATACGCCCCATGTAATGACACTTACAGACAAACACGAGTATGTTGATAAACTTACAAACACGGGGGGACAGATGATGGGTGATTTTAACTGACGAATAGGCACACGAAGAACACCGTGGGATGAATGCATGGGGCCATTCAGCGATACAGAGACTGAATGTGACTGCAATGGTCAACATCTACTCAACATATGCTCACAACACGGACTAATAGTAGCAAACAGTTCTTTCCAACATGGTCGTAGCCACACCAAAACCTGGTATAACTGGAATGACATAGACCAAGCATCTCAAATTGACTTTATTCAACTTAGGAAATCAGACACAAGACTACTATTAGATTCAAGAGCACTCACAAATACAGACATTGATACTGATCACAAACCAGTTAAAATTTAAAAAAAAAAGAAAAGATTCCAACATATAGGAAAATAAGAATCAAAAAGATTACAACACATGTCATCAATTATAGGAGGCTCAGGAATATACGGTTAAAGACGAATTTAATCAAGAAATAACAATTTAAAAAACACTACGTAAGAACCTCCATGATGACTACTCATCCTTAGACAAGGAATGGACAATTTGCATGGCTACCGTGCTCGACACACTGGAAAATAAATGTGGAACAAAGAAAGTAGGGTAGGACAAAAGATTAAGAACAGCTTGGTGGAACAACGAAGTTAAAGATAGCATATTTAAAATAAGGATCGTTAAAAACAATGGGTCACAACTAAATCTGAACAAGACTATGCTACTTATAGAATAGCACGACGATATATATATATATATATATATATATATATATATATATATATATATATATATATATATATATATATATATATATATGTCACAGCCTCACATTATCCACATTATTCGGTAACCCAACAGGAGTTAATAGATATTAGCCACGGGCTACAACTCCCGCCCAAGGGAAAGAAGTAAGACCCTCGAAGGCCAGAGTAATCCAGAACCTTCTCGAAGGACTGGTCAGTAAGTCCACTGTCCCGTGGACACTGATGTGGCCCGCCTATTGCGGGGTCCACGAGGAACTCGAACAGAGTTACCACCCGTGTCGGATTGCGACACGTGTGAACCGGCAGAGGACAGACGGACCATCGGAGAGGCAACAGGGCCTGCCTTAGAGGGACTCAATAGGTTAGACCCATTAGTATTTGGGTTCATAGACATATGCTAGATAGTTTGCTTAGAATGTTTGTGATAACTATGTGTGATGATGTTAAACCTCTGTGATATGCAACTCAGTGCGGGCTTGTTAAACCCACTGCGCCAACGCACTGTATATTGAAATACAATAAATGTTAGATATTATATTTAACAGAGTTATTGTTGCCTGTGTGAGCCCGAGCTCAGATACCTAGACATCCAACACGCTGACAGGCTTTTTGGGGGCTGATCTCCGGTTTTGGCATAGCTTTAAGTTTAGACGGCTATATATTGCCAAGTAAAACAGTAAATTAATGATATCAAATTGATTTCTGTACAACAAATTAATAACTGTACAAGTTTAACAAATTTGCATCTATCTAGCGATAAAGTAGTATTAATATGAGTCCCTCTGCAGTTAGTCTCTCAATGATGTGAATACTATAAACTAATTTGACATGACTGTGACATTTTTTGACTGTTACTAATGTTTTCTCATTCTACGAGCAGATTGTTCCGCGAACTAGTGGTGCGTGTAACCTATGTAACCTTTCCAACAGTGGCGAGAGTACAAGACAACATCCGCAAGTTCTGGGAATATAAGATAAGTTTCATATCATGCCCATTGCAACCCTAAGCGGTACTTCTCACCATCCATCCATGTAACATTTTTGCTTTGCATTGTTTTGTATGTATATTCATGACCTTGTAACCAACATAACTTTGCATTTGTATTTGCGCATGTAATAATTAAGGGAGATAACTAAATTTTCTACTCCCCAACATTTTTTCTAAGGGATTTAACTTCATTGAAATTACCAACAAGTAAAAGACAAAATGTCTACATTAGAAAAATGTATTGAGCAAGGTATGAAATTAGGTTATAAAGAAGAGAAACTGTCAGAATGAGCACAGAAGACGCACGCAGAGAACATTGCCCGTGAAGAAAGAGCGATAGAACGAGAAGAAAAACAAAGGCAAGTGCAGGCAGAAGAAAGAAATGCAATGCAGGCAGAAGAAAAGAAGATGCAAATGCAGGCAGAAGAAAAGAAGATGCAAATGCAGGCTCAAGAGAAACAAATGGAGCTTGAGGCGGCGGCCAAACTAGCCCAATTAAATGCCGATACACAAATAAGACTTAAAGCAGATGGAAATTCGATTCCAACGTAGAAATATCTGTAAATAAACTGAGAAGCAAGGAGGAAGGAACAGAAATATAATAAGTATAAAGGCCTCGTCAAAGCATTCTGCTCAGGAGATTCCATCAGTGCATACCTGGAAAATTTTGAGTGTCTAATGTCCTACCATAAGATCATAAAATCAGATTGGGCATTTATTTTAATGAGAAACTTAGCTCTGGAACCTTTAAAAGTAATAGAGACAGTGCCACAGGAAATGAGAAAAGATTATGATTATTTAAAGCAGCGCATTCTCCAACATTTCTCATTAGATACTGCAGGTTACCAACAACAGTTCGCAAAATTATCCCCACAACCAAACCAAACCTTTATAGACTACGTGTCTACAGTTCAGGATGTGTGCACAAAGTGGATTAACTCAGCTAAAACTAACAACAGCCATGACAAACTAAAAGAGCTCATTATTATTGACAAAATAGTACAATCCCAACACCTTTTGCTAAATTTTTGAAACAAATGGACTGTAGAAGTATTCAAGATGTAGAGACAAAGGGAAACGCATTTTTCATAGCGAACAGAGATATTTTCCAATTAAACCTAAGTCAGAACGAAACAGCAGCAGCTGTAAACACTAGATACTCGAAACCAACGGAAAGTAAGTTTAAACCACGCTCGAATGTCAGGAAGCCAGTTAAATGCCAATATTGTAGTTTGACTCACGAAGAATACGCGATGTGCGATAAATCGCCCAACTATCCACACCACCTCAAAATGATCGTGGAGAAGCAGAAAAACAAGAGAAATGCGTACCAGAGAGCGGTCAAATGCTATTTTTGCAGTAGCTTTGGGCACTACAGTAGGTTTTGTGAAGGACGAAAGAGATTGAAACAGGCCAATGCGGCACTAGTTGAAACGTCATCAGACGAAGATATTGAATCACTGAATGATTGTGACAATCAAAACGAAAAGTTGAGTGAGCTAGGAAATGCTGTGCAAATTATTGACACCATTACAGACAGTAAGTGTAACACCTGTATGAAATTCCAACTTGACACAACATTACTATGTGGCCACATGATCCCTATTTCGAACGAAATGGCCAATGCTGCCTTGTCATCTACAGGCAAGCTAAATTTCTCAACAGGGTTTGTAAATAACAAAAAGTGCACATTAATTCGTGATTCCGGCGCAACGCTCTGTGGGATTAAGAAAACATTAATCAACGACAAAGACTATACAGACAAACACGTGACTTGTCGCACATTCTCAGGCACTATAGAGAAATACCCCCTTGCTCTTGTCGAAATTCGAACATCCGTTCATATCAGGACTAGTATTGTGCGCTGTCCTAGAAAATCCTGTCGCTGATATTATACTTGGGAACCTGCCCAACATACGACCTTGCTCTGAAAAGGAAATCAGAGATTGGGAGCAGAGAAACGGTATCCACCACCCAAACAGCGATTCTAAAGAGAAACACCATTCATGCTTGTCTCAATCTGCCAAAAGAACAAGGGAGACAACCAATGAAGTAATTCAGAAAGAATTCACCGAGGTGTACAATGCAGGGGCGGTCGAATCTGTCAGTGATACGACCAAATTAAAACCTCGAATTGAGGATGCTACCGATCTACCAAGTACTAAGCCTGTAGATGTGCAACAACACACACAACACACGAATGCAATAACACGACAGACAACCCACAAAACCAACACCGACCAACTGCAGGAGTCACTAGAAATTGTATCACCAAACACTACCATCACTAATTTTGGAGATGAACAGAAAGCAGATCCTACACTTTCACCATATTTTAGGTTAGTAGGACTTAAACCAAAATTAACTAAGAACGCATCGTGGACATTTAGGCTACAGAACAATGTATTGACTAGAGTATACACAACAAATCAGACCACGATACAGCAAGTAGTGTTACCACAAGCACATCGAGAGAAAGTACTAAAGATAGCCCATGACTCACCTTTCGGAGGTCATATGGGGTACGAAAAGACTAGGGCTAGGGTCCTGACCCAGTTTTATTGGCCAAAATTTTGCCAAGACATAAAAACCTTTTGTAGATCATGTGATATATGTCAGAAACTGGTGAAAAAGGGGAAAAACCCTACGGCAGAAGTCCAATCAACCACAACTGCCTCGAGGCCATTCCAAATCGTGGCAGTTGACCTAGTAGGTCCGTTGAATCACATTTCAAGTAAAGGGAATAGATATATTTTCACTCTTATTGATCTATGTACGAGATGGCCAGAAATGATTCCATTAAAATCTATCTCCTCTAAGGATGTGACGGACGTATTGTTAAATATTTTCTCCCGTTTTGGCTTCCCGGAGAAAATAATTTCAGATAGAGGAACCCAGTTCATATCGAATGCCACTCAATCGGTAACTAAGTTACTAGGCATAAAGCAATGTTTCACCAGTCCCTATCGACCGGCCGCAAATGGTATCTGCGAGAAACTAAATGGGGACCTGAAACATATGCTATCCAAAGTGACAGCTGAAAATCCAGCCGATTGGGATATACTTCTCCCAACGGTGCTGTTCGCATATAGAGAAGTCCCGCAATCAAGCACAGGGTTCTCTCCCTTCGAATTGATATATGGAGCGAACCCAAGAGGACCTCTCACTATTTACAAAGATATCATATCACAACCTGTAAATATCCAACTACCCATTTCCACCTATGATTTAGTCACTGACACCAGAGACAAAATCATACGTTCCTGTATACTGGCCAGAACATCACTACAGGAGAAAGGTTTTAGGTACAGGCAGTACGCCAACAAAGGTGCAAAAACAATTGTATTAAATCCAGGTCAGGATATTTTACTACTGCTACCTGACAAGAGAGATTTACTATCAACCTCTTGGCAGGGACCTTTTAAAATTGTTAGAAGAATTTCGGAAGTTGATTACGAAATTTCTTTAAATGGAAAGTTGAAAATATTCCATGTAAATATGTTGAAACCATACTATGCTAGACAGGACACTGACACGAGTGAGCAGACGCAGCTAACTGATGACAGAAACGAAACGACAATTACCCAACTGAATGACACCTCGACAAACGAAGCATCGTTAACGACGCACTCTTACGACGACAAAGACGACGAAGACATATGTACATTACCGACAATATGTGATAACGACAACGACGACCAATTTGACGACATATTGACAACTATTGATCTCGACGACGACGACAATGACATTGAGGACAATTTACAAACAGTAGCATCTGTAATAAATCAGACAGACGTAGACAATACTGAAATCCCAGTACCGATTATGACTGACGACGGTAGTATAAATGACATACAAATCTCTGACACTTTGACACAACAGCAGCGACAAGACATTTTGACTCTCCTTAACGAGTATAAATCTATCTTCTCTAACAAACCTGGACGGACTGACAAAATAACACATTCAATTGTGCTGACAGATCTAACACCGGTCAAATGTAGACCATATTCTATTCCTCTACATTATAGAGCAAATTTAGACAAAGAAATTTTGGATTTAGAGAAAAATAGAATAATTCAGAAATCTATGTCTCAATATTCTTCACCGATTGTCCTGGTGAAAAAAAGGACCAGACGATTCGTTTATGCATCGACTATAGAATATTAAATACAAGAACCACAACAGATGCGGAGCCAATGAACAGTTGTGAAGACCTCATTTTGAATATGTCTCAATCATCCTTATTTTCGAAGATTGATTTAGCGAAAGGTTATTGGCAAGTGCCACTACACCCTGCTTCTAGACATATAACAGCATTCGCAACACCTCTCGGTTTGTACGAATGGAGATATCTTCCATTTGGTCTCAAGAACGCTCCCGCCACATTTGTTAGATTAACTAGATTGCTATTGCACGGAATTAAAGATGTCCAAGCTTATATTGATGATATATGCATCCATTCTTCTAATATGACTTCTCACTTACTTACACTCAAACAAGTCTTCAACCAAATCTTTCTTTTTGGACTTACTATCAAACCTTCCAAGGTTGAAATAGGCTATAAACAAATATACTTCCTTGGTCATAGAATTTCTGAAGGCAAACTGTTGACAGATGAGAAAATTGTTTCTAAAATTCTCAATCTAGAAGTTCCTACCACAAAGAAACAACTTAGAAGTTTATTAGGTCTTATAAACTATTATTCTAAATTTATACCAAATTGGGCAGAACTTACATCAGTCTTTTCTGATATGTTGACTAAAGATCATCCATCAAAAGTTTGTAAAAGTACTCGCTTAGAGGATGCAATAAGCAGATTGAAACGCATTTTTTCTAATCCACCAGTCTTACGTTTACCAAACATAGATTTACCCTTTATTTTGACCACAGATTCGAGTGCTATCGCAATTGGAGGATGTTTAATGCAAGAAGTGGATGGAGTGAGACACCCAATTCTCTACGTAAGCCGTAAGCTGAAGAAGGCAGAGATCCGGTATTCTACGGTGGAATTGGAGGCATTAAGTCTATTATTTTGTATGCTAAGATTATCTAAGTTCCTCTTAGGTGCCCACTTCGTTGTACTCACTGATAATTCGCCATTGTTGGTGCTTAAGCAAGGTGCTCCGAAAAACCATCGTTTACAAAGATGGTGTCTTCTTCTTCAAGATTTCGACTTCGAAATCCGCCATATCAGAGGCACTGATAACATTATAGCTGATATTTTATCGCGGCAAACGAATGCGCCAGCAGAATAACATTTGGCACATCGACCATTCGCCATACCAGAAACTGTGATATTTTAGTCTGTGTCATATAACAGTGTAACTCTACACCTGCTAGAGAACTCCCATTTAAAAGTAATAACACCCCAGTGAATAGGTTACGTATAACACCCACGAACGTGAAACGTTGAGAACTATACTACCAATTACCAAAGCTCTAGGACCAATCCGAGCAAGAGAGTTTTGTGAAATTATGTCAACCAGTGAACTGACATTGATCATGAAAGCATTAAGAACACTTTATACTCGACATTGAGGACATTCCATACTTGCTGTTGCTATGAGACTTTGCAAACAGCCGAAACAGAACTACGTCGACTACAACACTCAAGAGACAGCCATACTAACTTTTAACATTCATGGCACGACACGCTAACAACAGGAGGACAACGCGCACATCATCGTTGGATTTAGTTACTTAGTTAATTAATTAATTTAGTATTAAATATGTATTATATTTGCATTGAATTATGTATATAAAATGTGTTAACCTGTAATTTGTACATATTCTACCATAATATTACAGGTATTTCCATTCATAGGCTAAATAACCTTCCTATGCAATTGTCTCTATGTAAATTATAACCCATTTTTGAGTCATCGTACACAAAGTACGTATTATCTTAAAGGGAAAATATCGCCTATTCCGTTTTTTCTAAGGGCAATAACACTTACCTCAACTTTACTTATATATTTTAACCAAATACTATTTGGAGTGAAAGATGAGTGAATGACAGCGTGAATGAATTAAATGAGAGAGCGATATACTGAGCGGACAAATTGTACGCAAAACGTATTTATTTTAATTTGTCTGCGTCTTTCATGTAAATTGTATGACTTGTCTAAATTGTTGATACATGTTTAGTAGTTAGTTTAATACTCTTAGTTTAGGATTTAGGATACTACATCTAAGCACCACTGCTTGGAATGCCTGATCATGCATTACACACATTGGAGTAATTCATGATTAAGGATATCCCAACTCGTGACGCTTGGAAATAAGCCACACATTCAGCACACACTTTACACAAAACTCAAAACTGAACACTATCAATTAAAATGCAGTCACTTTATTAGAAGCAGCAACTTATTAGTCAACACACTAACAAGCCAACAGGGACACATGTAGTCTGATGGGATAAAATAACAACGTAACTACATATTTAGCATTATACAACATACGAGAGTAAAAGTGTATTGAAATGCACACACAGATCAAGATTTGAAGGTGTACTTATTTAGCCAGGACTTTGGTCTTGTTAATCCTCTTTAATACAGAGGTTAATTATCTTGGTATCAGTAGGATACTATGAGAAGGACGGGTTGTAGACACAACTAGTAAACGTCACGTAACTTCGGTCAGATAAGCATTTTTAAGGACACAGGAGAGAGAGAGTGATCTCTTCACCAAATCAGAGAAGTGGTGTATGGGAGAATACATGAGTGTTGATGCCACTATGTAGGTTACCAAGTTACTGTCCACCAAACTACAAACACCGACTTTATGTGATTCTGTGACAGAATTAGAGCAGAACTAATTACCCTATAACAACCCATCAAATCAGGGGAGAGGGGGGACTCCTGTCACAGCCTCACATTATCCACATTATCCGGTAACCCAACAGGAGTTAATAGATATTAGCCAAGGGCTACAACTCCCGCCCAAGGGAAAGAAGTAAGACCCTCGAAGGCCAGAGTAATCCAGAACCTTCTCGAAGGACTGGTCAGTGAGTCCACTGTCCCGTGGACACTGATGTGGCCCGCCTATTGCGGGGTCCACGAGGAACTCGAACAGAGTTACCACCCGTGTCGGATTGCGACACGTGTGAACCGGCAGAGGACAGACGGACCATCGGAGAGGCAACAGGGCCTGCCTTAGAGGGACTCAATAGTTTAGACCCATGTGTATTTGGGTTCATAGACATATGCTAGATAGTTTGCTTAGAATGTTTGTGATAACAATGTGTGATGATGTTAAACCTCTGTGATATGCAACTCAGTGCGGGCTTGTTAAACCCACTGCGCCAACGCACTGTATATTGAATTACAATAAATGTTAGATATTATATTTAACGGAGTTATTGTTGCCTGTGTGAGCCCGAGCTCAGATACCTAGACATCCAACACGCTGACAATATATATAGCATGAGCATAATCAACAGCAAACAGCTGTCCTCTGACGGTGTTGCTGTTAGTTTTAGTTTTATCTTTCAGCCTTCTGAGATTGAAAAACTTTCCATCCATGCGGTAGTTGATGTCTACTCCAATGTCGTTGTTCTCGATGGCATTCGTCAGCATAGCTGAAAACATGAGGCTGAACAGTGTTGGTGCAAGGACACAGCCTTGCTCAGACAGCTCACCATTTTCCTGAACTCTTGCCTGCACAAAAAAATGTTTTGCATATCCTTTACAGGACATCGCTGTCACCATCAGCATATTTCAGCTGTATGTTGATTTCTTGGCAAGATTACGCTCAGTAGTTTGCCATTGCTTTCTGAGCGGCCGGCTCAGTTATCCCGCAAGTCACCAGCGGGGTTCGAACCGCTCTCAGCTCTCGTCCTGCTACGAGACTCTGCGTGATAAACGGGATTACGGAGAAAGTGTTGTAACCCCTCAGCCAGAGAGACCGCCCTTGCCTGCATACCATCATGAAATAGCCGCACTATTTGGACACACTTTCGTGGACAGCCATATTTAGCGATACACTTCCACAGTCCTTCTCTGCTGAATGTATCAAAAGTCTTAATAAGATCAATGAAAGTGAAGAACATTTCGGAGTTCTGTTCATGACATTTCTCATGCAGCTGCTTTGCAGCGAAAATCATATCAACAGTTCGTAGCTCTTTTCTGAAACTACATTGACTCTCAGGAAGAAGACCTTGGTTGAGATAGGCTGTGAGGCGATAGGAAAGAATACTGGCGAGATTCTTCCCTGCAACTGAGAGCAAGGAGATGCCTCGGTGGTTGTCACAGGATTGGAGGTTTCCTTTACGTTTGTAAAGGCCAATTATTTACATGTCCTTAAAATCTTGTGGCATGGTCTCGTTCACCCACAAGATTGTAAAGACTTCGTGAAGCTGCTCTATTAGAACCGGCCCATCTGCTTTGTATATATCTGCTGGGATGGAGTTAGGACCAGGCTCCTTACCGCTGGAAAGTTGCTGGATGGCCTTATTTACTTCCACTATCTTTGGCAGGTCATCAAGAATATCATTAGTGGGGATTTGAGGAAGGTAGTTGATGGTTTCATAATAGAAGGTTGTATTTAAGATGATGCTGAAATGTCCTTCCCGGCGTTGCAGGATTTCTTTCTTATCGGTGACCAATGTCCCCCCATCTGCACTGAAGAGGGGAACTATGCCTAGTGATGTTGGACCATAGACCACTTTCAGTGAGTCGTAGAAGTTTTTTTTTTAATATCATGTCTGTCATCAAAGCCTTGAATCTCATCAGCTTTGTTGCTCAGCCAGGAGTCCCGCATGTGCCGAAGTTTCTGCTGCACTACTCTCCGGATGTTATTGAAGACATCTTTTTTTAGGTTGACTTAGGGTCGTTCAAGTATGCCTTGTGGAGAAGATGTTTCTCGGCCATCAATTGGTTGATGTCTTCGGAAATGTCATCCAACCAGTCTTATGATTTCGGGTGACTGTACCCATGATTTCTATAGCAGTGTTGCAAATTATGTCATTTAGAGCTCTCAGCTCTGTTTCCGCATCCTGTTTAGCTGCAGCATTGGGCTTGAGGCGGCTTTTCAGTATATTTTCAAACGACAGCTGGATGTCTGGTAATTTTTTATTTATTTTTTGCTGTTTAGGCGGGTGACATTTATTTCTTTTAGCACGTTTACCCCACTAGTGCGCCGTGATGATTTTATGTGCATGTTTATGTTTAAGATAATGAGACGATGGTCTGTCCAATATTCGGCATCAGACATGGATTATGTCACCCGAACATCTTGTCTGCCATTCCTCCTGATGGCTTAGTCAATGAGGCACCAGTGTTTCGAGCGAGGGTGCATTCACGATGTTCGATTTCTCATTGGAAGACGGAATATTATGATGGTAATCAGGAGATCGTATTCGGCACATGTCTGAAGGAGGAGGAGTCCATTGCTGTTAAAATTTCCGACTCCGTGCTTTCCAATAATGCCACTCCAAGAGGTGATGTCCGTGCCTACTCTGTCATTAAAATCCCCAAGGAGTATAAATTTGTCCCCTTTTGGGAACAAATGTGAATACATTGTGCAGGTCCTCATAGAACGTGTTCTTGATGTCATCTTCATTTTTCATGGTAGGCATTGGCGAAGGTTGCACGCTTACTTCGATTCAACAGGGGCAACTTAATCGTCATAACTCTGTCGTTTATAGCCTTTGGAAATCCAGCTAGTTTGCCAACCAGGGCCGCCTTAATGACAAATCCCACTCCGGGCTGGCGTCTTTCCTCTCTTTTCCTTCCACTCCAGAAGAATATGTAGCCGGCACCTACTTCACATATTTTGCCTTCTTCTGCTAGTCGTGTCTCGCTCAAGGCTGCAATGTATGTTGTACCTTAACAGCTCTCTCCCAATCTGCGCTGTTCGTCTCTCTGGGCCCGACGCACCGTCTCTAACAAGGGGATATGGTTTGCTTCTGTAGCTTTACCTGTTTTTATTTTAGTTGTATGTCGACCGCAATATAGGGTATCGACCAACCGCGGCTAGCTGGTTAGGTAATGATGGAGCGGACAATGTTTAGGGCACCTTTTCTTGACTCTTCCTCATGCTTTGGAGGATAGCAGTGCTTTCCTACAGAGGGCTATTCAGCCGCTCAGGGGTCTGCCGAATCCCACTGCTGCTCCAGCCAGTAGAAGATGACCATATGGCCTGAGTCTCCTGTGTGAAAGTCTGCGAATACCACTGCCAGCTAACCCACGCCTGACGCTTCGCCGCTCGCCTATCGCCACAAGGCTTGAAGGTGATATATGAGGTTTGATGAAGAATGACTTGCGCGATGAATTGGATTAAAGTGAGGAAGAGTTGCGCAATTCGTTGGCCTCACTCTCTCGCCTGAGTCCATCTGAGTCCAGTGGCAAGACATGTCAAGACGACTGGAGATGAATACAGGTGGAGTGGATGACCAGGGCGCTCCACGTTCCTTGCTGTGTTCATTACGTTTCACAACGCTTTGCAGGTAACGCCGTCTTGCCCGTTGAATCATCAATGATTTCTTACGGACGGGTGATATTGTCTACATAACCCACCGAATGCTGGCTGTAACTACAAATAATGAGCTAGAACCATATACCCACCGTATCTCAAAGTGTTGAACCAGACTCTTTAATTCAATCTATTTACCACCACTTTACAATCGTAATCGTGTCTCAAGGTGCTGAACTAGGATCTTTACTTTATTTACCACCACTTTACAATGGTAATCGTATCTCAAGGTGTTGAACTAGACTCTACTTCAGTCTATTTACCACCACTTTACAATAGTAAAATATCTGTTGTCTATTACAAATGTATATTTGGAATGCTTCTGACTCCATGACCTATCCTTTCACAGGTACATGTACTGCCCGCTCAAGGTAGGCAGTTATGTATTGTGTTTAATGTGAATGTCAAAGTTAGACAGAGAAAGATAGGACGTCGTTAAAGTGAATGACACACTTATTCAAAGATGGACAAAGTGTGTTTAATGTCTCACACAAACACATTAAATAAGTTGCATTGTGTTGAGTTGAGTTGAGTTGAGTTGAGTTGAGTCAAGAACCGACATCACAGCACTCGAGACATTGGCATACGTTTTCCATCCTCATCTTCAACAGCCAGCGAAAGATCCCAATACTAATGGTACTAGTTGCAGTCTGATTTTGAGTCCGTCTGACCTTTTCTCAGAGAACTAAATGCATGCTAGATCATCTGGTCACTCTCTGCCGTACCTGTCTCTTCATGCAATAATGGTGTATATGCTCTTCCACACTATACACATGGTTCCAAAGGGCCCTGACAGCGTCTGTCTTATTATGCACCAGTAACTCACCCAACGGTGCAGACTCAGCCAAACTGTCGTCCTATCCGCTTCGTCTCCAGCATGTCCTGGGGGAAATGATCCAAGAGGTGCTCCTTATTTTTGATTGCTGAATTGAAGCATGCCATTCTACACGAAACATGCCTGATTTTACATTTCTCAGCATGCTCTGTGAGTCCTTTCATTAGAAAATTGGGAGAGGATAGGAACGGGTCAGAATGCCAGAGGAAACAACTTAAATAAAAGAACTAAGAACCGCTCCGCTTACCTTGTCCTGGAGATGCGTATACCTGTAAAAGAAGAGACCATGGTTTCAATTATATTAAAAACATGAAGATGGAACACAATAGGTTCTTTTTTGTGTGCTGAGTATAGATCAGTGGTAAATGTTTTAGAGTAGAGAACCCAGTTCTAATCTGTGAGACGTACTGGTGTATGGTAAAGCCAGTAATCATCATCATCATCTCATCTTGTTCCTCTTGCACTTTGCGGTGTGGAGGTGAAGCATAAACAGCGGGACAGTGCCTCGTTATGGACTTCACTTTAAAGGACCATGTTACACACATCAGGGCGCACTGTGGCATGTGGCAGCCAGTAAAATTTACAATTACATGCCCTTTGCTGGACGTTGCAATAAATCCAAGATTGATTTTCTATACATTTTACGTGCCGTAGCTTGCCAGTACTTTCTGAACGAGAAGTCAGCGTTTAAGTTTACAATCACATTATCATGCCTGTAGCGCATCGGAAGTTTAAGAATAAGCGCGCTCTTACTATTTAGGAGGTAATGGTCTCAATTACGCGCCTTAAGGCTTATTGGCTATACTATGCTAGACTCATATGTGTATAGACCTATCGACACTAAGTCAGTGATGTAGTCAGTGTCACGCTGCCGCTTTAATTTCCCAAGACATTTCCTGGTACACATTTAAGGCGAGGCTGGCAAGTGTACACATTCGAATCATTCCCGATGCGGATGGAAGCCGTGACCTCTGTACATGCAGGCGAGCGTCCAGCCACTACACCCCCGTGGCCCATACTGGACACTGTTACAGAACAATACATATCCTATGCAATCTTTGTGATATTATATAATATATTACAATACTCTACAGTTTCGCTAAAACAAGTTCGGTACACTATATTAGTAAATGAAGTGGCTGAAACGTACACATATGTTTTAACACGTTACATTGAGAATAGTTCTACATAGCAGTACCGGTTCTGTGACGAAGGGTTACGAATACCATTCGTAATTCCACATTCCGTGTTTGAAACACATCTGCTGCGATGTGGCAGCAGACCACATGTGGTTTGTTCTCATACAATGGTATAAGTGCCGGTCGTTCAGAAAGCAATAGCAAACTACTGAATCACAAACAACCAAAAAATACTGTGGTTGACCGCGACGCTCTGTAAAGGATATGCAACTAACTACAACCATAGCAACCATCGTTCTAACGACGGCAAAGACTCACAAGTGCTTACCTTTAACTCGGTACCAGACGATACCGACGATGATAAGGAGGATGATGAAGCAGACGGGTGGAAGCGCGATGAGAAGAGTGCTGGATTCTGAAGAATGTCCCTGAGCTTTCTGTCCAACTGGTGAGTGATCTAAATCTGCAAATTAGGACATGGGGATATTAAATAAATAACAGTCCTGCATAGTTTACTTTAGAGGAAATGTAACACCAATGTATCTGGAACAAGAGAAGCTGCAGACGCTGAGGGATCATGAAAGCAATGATTGAAATGTCATGACAGAGCAGAGTTGATTAGTATTTGCTAATAACAAATTTTGCCACAATGTATTAGGTCTTCACACACACCAGGCCATGTGTATTGAACTGTGGTGAGAGAGAGAGAGAAAGAGGTAGAGAGAGAGAAGAGAGAGAAGAAGAGAAGGGACTGTTGAGAGAAGTATCATCACGGCCTGGAGAGATTGATGTTGCAGCAAGTGTCCAGAGGATCTGGCCTGCACTCAGGAGTTCCAGGAAAGGCCAGACGGATACATAATCAGACTGCTACTGGTACCATTGGTATTGGGAATCTTGGCTAGATGTCAGAGATGAGGATGGAGCACGCACTGGAATGTCTCGAGTGCCCTGATCTTGGCTGTTGACTCAACTCTGAAAATTTCTCGATACACATCTGATGAGTCCGGGTCGACCGCATAGCTGTACTGGTGGGAAAACTGAAACGTGATATTTCTAGGGCTTGAACCAGGCAGGCAAGATCACAAACCACTGCCACTACGCCATAGGCTATCGACTCAAAACAGAGAGCGATATATAAGACATCAAACACAATATTACAATAGCATAATCATCATTACCATCATCATCACCATCATCATCATCATCATCATCAACATCATCATCATCATCAACATCATCATCATCATCATCATCATCATCATCATCATCATCATCATCACTGATTATGGACCCTGAGCATGTCTTGGAATTATATGATCACTTCCTTTAGTCAACCTCTGCCTCATGTTGTTGTCCTTATTCCAGTGTATGTCTGCATTTACTGTTTTCTGCTTGACAAACTGCAGTCTGTGTCCTAACCAGAACCAGTGACTTATTATCATGCTGGGATTCTCCTGAATGTGTCTAGTTCTCTCCCTTAGCACCCTATGTAACGGTTTGCACACATTCGGCTCCACATGTTCTTATGTGACATCTTTCACAACTGAACTGCGCTAATCCGTAATGGTCTATCGTATCATACCTAGACGTTTTCTCTTTAAGTTTTAATAAAATAATCTCTTAATGTTATAACATTTTCTAATTTCAGTTTTTTTTTTAAAGATATGTGTTGCCAAGTAGCTGCGCAGATGAAATGACGCAAAACAGAGTTAGTGAGAAAATCGCGAACCATTTTGAACGAGAAACTAGGAGGCTGACGTAAAAAGGAGACAACGTCAGAGAAATTGTCAACAACAACAAACAGTCAGATCTTAGAGCTTGACGAACGAGGCAGCATGATTCGATTCTCTGGAACAAGATACATTATATACTGGAAGGACACTATTATGATGGTCAATAACTATTGGAAAGGAGCACGAGCATATTAATGCATGATGGATATCACCCCGAAAATCATGGACAGATGTGCCCAGATCAGAATGAGACTTAAAAAGTCAGAGCAAGGTGACTCATAGGCAAATTTGATGAAGGACAGAAGGACTGTGACAGGGCCCTTGCAAGTATATTCAACTATATATTGTTCATATTTAATACTTTTATACCGTCCCGCTTGCCCATAACAGGCACGGTATCAAGGAATTGTAAATTGTCACTGATGTTATTGAATATGCAACAAGCTCGACTCAGGCAAATAAAAAGTGCCTTAGAATGTTGAACACCGGCCTTCGAGTCATTCATCAATGTTGGCATTATGGTTCTATATTCTGCTGGATTGCTGCAGCCCTGGACCTTTGAGCATTGTTTGTTGATCTTTCATTATTTAACGCAAGTCGCATTCTAGCAGGAGATGGGGAGCTCGACGAAGCAGAAACATGGAAACTTGAATGTCGCCAGTATGCCTCTTTCATACATCAAGTCAGCTCAGGATATATATTGTTTAGTATGTGTCAGTAATCAATGAACAGCCAGCTGTCGTCATTTTCTAACTCAAATTGTGTTCACTGCACCGTTTCACTCCGCCACATCATAGACACCGACCGACATACACGACGGATTTTTCAGCGACAATAACTTTATATTTGGACACATAGGGGTTCTTTTAGTTAGCATGGATTGTCTACATCAATTGGATAGATATATCTACACTACATTGCGAATACGTTTGTCTGCCAACATCACCGGCACTAGAACAGCGGCAGTAACAGTTCACACCTAATATCAGGCCAGTTGAAATGTTTGTGTTGTTTTAACATTCTATTTGGGTGTTGAAGTTGAAATTTGATTTTTTTTTTTTCTCGATGGCCGAGTCGCTGGCGTCATAATTGTGTGGGCGGTTGGAAGGGCTATCCTTCCTTACGCCAGGTAATTACAATTGTCAGGCGCAAGGATACTCAAGGTATATATATATATATATATATATATATATATATATATATATATATATATATATATATATATATATATATATCTTATATATAAATAAGGAGCGTATGTCTGTATCTATGTATCTATGTATGTCCTTTGTGCGCTCGCGAACGGCCCATCCGATTGAGATGAAATTTTCTACACGCCTTCCTTTCAGTCCAGAGCTGTCAACTGTGATATTTTTTTAGTGTGAAATCGCCTGCTTACTCAGTATTATTTCATTTTTCATTTTTCATTATAATTGTATATATTTCAGGGGACCTAACTCCTTAAAAGTTATTTCAAGGGGCATAACTTTTCTGTATAACTTATAGTCATATTGTGGCATCGTTTTCAAAGATTTATAAACTCTGTGTCCATAGTTATGTACCGGCATATGAGTTATAATAAATAATGATACAAACTGTAAGGCATTTTTAAAGTTTTCATAAAAATAATGCACAATGCATAACATTGTAACTCATCTTTATTTGCTTAAGAAGTTACTGTAGTCATGCAGGTGATTAGCAAGCGTTTTCATTAAAAATAATGGATGGTGTCTGGAAGGACATTCTTTTAAGTTACTTTTTTTGTTGTATGAATTTAATGAGAACTTATATGACTACTTATGTGAATTAAATGAGATGCTCCCCACCAGGGACTGGGCGAAGCCGGACAGGGTCAGGCAGACAGATAGACAGACAGACAGACAGACAGACAGACAGACAGACAGACAGACAGACAGACAGACAGACAGACAGACAGACAGATAGTCGGTAACGGGAACGGGAACTTATATGACTACTTATATGAATTAAATGAGATGCTCCACACCAGGAGCTGGGCAATGCCGGGCCGGGTCAGACAGACAGACAGACAGACAGACAGACAGACAGACAGACAGACAGACAGACAGACAGTCGGTAACGGGAACGAGAACTTATATGACTACTTATATGAATTAAATGAGATGCTCCCCACCAGGGACTGGGCGAAGCCGGGCCGGGTCAGCTAGTATATATATATATATATACGTATATAGATACGCAAGGATGATTTCCGTTTTCCTTAGCTTAGTTCATTGCCAAGTATGTACATTGTGTTTGTGTTTATTATCTCTCACTTTTCCACAGCAGTTACACGTACCTCACTGGTTTAATTCTGCATGAGTAAATCTGTCTAGTTTTCTCCCTAGGCACCGAGTGAGTGAACCTGTCCTACCACTGTAGTCCTTCCTGCTCAGATTTCCGCGTCTGTTCTTCCACACACATTGTCCTGATACAGTTTCTTGCCATGAGTCTGTAATGTGACAGCGCCCTCACATGTTATAGTCATGAGAGCACGGAGACATAGCTGGCCAGTCTTTCTCTCACTTTGACAAGCGAGGAGCCCAGGCGTCAAACCCGCGTTCTTCCATGCTCATGACGGCATCATCGCAGTTCTATATCAACCTCGCTACCCACTTAAGAACACAATGTGAAGTTTTTGCATCTCAAAGTGTGTCCCGATGTAAATTTCTCCCGTGAGTTTGCGCTGTGATTTTACCATCATACTCTGTAGGCCTGATTCCATGGAGGAACATGTGGCCAATCTTTCCCTCAGTTCGCAGGTGACGAGCCCAAGCATCTGACCGTGCTACAATTTGACTATAGCGCAGGATCAATGCAATATAAGACCATATATCACAATATAATATAATATAATACACTTTGATAGAATATAGCACAATATATGATACTGGAGATATACCTCATGAATCATGTAATTCTATATTTATTGCAATCCCAAAGAAATCAGGAGCCTTGGCGATGATCAACATCGAAAATTTAGTATAATGAGTCACATCACAAAGATTTTGCTAGGAATTATCATGCAAAGAGTTAGGAAGAAAATACAACCGGAAATAGGAGAAGAACAATGTGGGTTTGTAGATGCAAGGGTACAGTAAATGCTGTGTATATACTGAGAACAGTAACTGAGCGTTCTATAGAAGTAACCACAGATCTATATCTTTGCATTATTGACTACAAAAAGATTTTCGATAAAGTGAGACATGTCGACATGATAAGGATGCTTGAAAATCTACGCATTGATGGAAACGACAATAGACTTGTAAAAAAAACATATACTTGAAACAACAAGCTGCAATAAGAATTGATAATGAAGTAGGTCAATATCAGCCTATTAAGAGAGGTGTAATACAGGGGTGTGTAATGTCTCCAGATCGTTTTTCCCTTGCAGTGAACATATTTTCAGACATATAGAAGATATGAAAGGGATGATCAATGGGGGAATTTAATATCAATAACATTACATATGCAGATGATACGGTCTTATTTGCAGACAATGAACAGAACATGCAACATTTAATACGTGTGGTTATTGCACACAGTGAACAACTAGAGTTAGAATCGAATTGTGAGAAGACGCAGATTATGGTCGTCACTAGGAAGAAGGAAATACCACAATGTAATATACAAGTAAATGGGCATATTCTTAAACAAGTGAATCGGCACAGTTATCTCGGAACAGTCAAAACATCAGATGAGAGATGACTTGAAGAGATTAGAACAAGAGTTGCCATGGCGAAGGCAGCCTTTTGCAAAATGAAAAACTTACTGACCAATAAAAATATAAAAAACATGCCTTAGCTGGTTCTGCATGCTATGAGACGAAATGAATTGGAGAACTTGGTGACAACTGGCAAGATCGAAGAGAAGAGGTCAAGGGGAAGACCGAGAAGTAAACACCTGGATGGCTTGGCCACGTGGCATGGTCGAGACAGAAACACGCAGCTTATCCACGACTATGGTGATCGAGTGACATGGCGAAACATGACCTCCCACGCTTATCGGCATGGCACATGATGGATGGATGGATAACACAATATAATATAATATAATATAATATAATATAATATAATATAATATAATATAATATAATATAATATAATATAATATAATATAATATAACGCAAAATGTACCGAGCGATATGCTGAAATCTGTATTGACAGCTATACCAAAAAGTCCAGTAGCCATTAAATGCGAAGATTTTCGTAAATTAACCTAATAAACCATGTCACTAAGCTTCTGCTCAGAATTATAATGTGAAGAACAAGAAAAAAAAATGAAAAATGGTAATGACCAGTATGGATTTGTGGAGGAGACGGTATCAATATTGAAATATATACATTACGGACACTAATAGAAAGTGAATAGAGACACGGGAAGACATATACAGTATTTGTGCTGCATAGATTATACTGAGGCATTTCTTCTTCTTCTTCTTTCGTTCGCTTGAAATATGTATATAGCTGCAATGGTGTCTCCTGTATGAATTTAACTGTCTTTCTTAGTTCACTCAGTGGTCCATAGAGCTTATCATCCACTTGTGACTTTTGTCTCTCTAAGCCAAAAGGCTTGCCTAGATATGTTGTATTTTGGGCAGTCTTGGAGTATGTGCTCTACTGCCTGCGACGTCAATCCACATGTGCACATGGTTGATTCACCAATCTTGAATTTTGTATACATGTGGGTGCGTAATCTATTGTGTCCTGTTCTGAGGCGCAGAATAATGACTTTTTCTGGTCTGTCAATAACGTGGAAGTCATCTTGAGCAGGTTTTGGTGGCTTTCTGACTGATTTGATCATTCTTTTCTTTTGGTGGTATGTAACGGGCACATCACGCTGTTCTTCTTTGGCTCCTTCCTTAGCCTATTGATCAGCTCTGTCGTTTCCGGGTACTACACAGTAGGATGGTATCCACTGTATGGTGACCTTATGCTGATTGCTAAGTTCAGAAAGTAGTGTCCTTAGTTCTGGCAATTTCCCAGACAGGAGCGCCTCGAGATCTGATTTTGCATGTGTCAAAAGCACCACATATTGTGTACCATGTGTGGTATTTGGAAATTTCTCTGTTGCTATCTTGATTGCCTAAATTTCAGCATCATAGTTATGGCAGTATTAAGGCATTTGATAAACTAAAACATGACGAACTGATTAAAATGTTGGAATATATTAATATTGATGAGACAGATCTCAGAATAATAAAGAATAGATACTGGAACCAAGTAGCATCCATTCATCATCATCATCATCATCATCATCACCTTCCATTTCTGCCGTCAAGCGTCATGGGGAGGAATGATTTGCGCTCCAGCGCACGATGGGTGGCAATGGATAGTGTCATTCCGTACAATGTCTTTGATGTGTCAATCCATTTACTACTTGGACGTCCTCCTGGTCTCGTCGCAGATGATCGTTGATGTAAGGTCAGTGATGGTAGTTGATGGTGTTGCATTCTAATGACATGGCCAAACCACTTTATCTTCTGTCTTTTAGTAAATGTGGCACAAGGTGTTGATCCCACTGTCTGTCTGATAACAGCATTTCTTACTCGGTCTCGGATTGTTAAGTTGGCAGCTTTCCTCGGGCATCTCATCTCGCAGGTGTTGATTTTGCGAAAGTGTGATTTGGATAACGTCCACGTTTAAGATTGGTAGCATAGGGTTGGTGTTAATATGTTGTTTATTATCTGTCGTTTTGCGGACATGGGTATATTTGGATGTTTCGGTAAGGAAGTGCATTAGCTTTTTGACATCTGACTTCGATTTCTCTGTCGAATCTGCCATCTTCTGTGATCAAACTTTCATTAAAATAGGAAATAAAGAGGGCAGTTATGACCAATTAAAGTTAGACAGGTGTGCGTCTTGTCGTCGGATCACTTTTCTCTCTATAGCGAAATAATAATGAGAGAGATACAGGGGAATAAATAATACTAATCAGAGGTTATAATATAAACAATATGGGCTATGCAGATGACACTGTATTAGCCAAGTAACAGTGCAGGATGCTGCCAAGTAGCAGTGCAGGAGAAATGACGTCAAGGAAAATTGAGAAGAAAGTCGCGAAGCAACTTGTGCGAGAAACTAAACAGCTGACGTAAAACGGAGAAAACGTCAGAGAGATTGTCAACAACAACAAGGAGTCAAATCTCAGAGTTTGACCAAGGAAGCAGCACTGTTCGATTCTCAGGAACGAGATAAATTATGTACTGGCTGACTCCACTTTGATAGCTAATAATTATTGGAGAGAAGGACGGGATTATTAATGCATCGTATATATCAGCATGAAAATCTTGGGCAGATGCGATCATATCGGATCGGGACTTAGCAGGTCAGAACAAGGTGACACAGAGGCATATGTGTGAAGGACAGAAGCACCAGGACATTATCGTTGCAGGTAATTTATTTGTTCAACAAGTCAATTTGTATTTATATTTCCACTACCGTCCCGCCTGGCCATAACAGTATCAGTAATAACCAGTTGTAATTTTTATCATTTGGCTTTCTGGATATCTGTGACAAGTTGGACATGGGCAAATAAATATTGCCTCAACATAATGAACACCGGCTTGGAGTCAGTGATTACCATTGATTTTGCGCTTCTGCATTCTTGTTAGAGGGTACAGCCCTAGACCAGTTAATCGTCGATGATGTTTTAATTAAATTATCGCCAGTTACCGTCTAGCAGTATTGGTGGCGGATAATGCAAAAGACCTACAACAATTGTTGGACATTGTAGTAACAGAGAGTGCAATGAAAGGACTCGCCTTGAATAGCAAGAAAACAGTAACATTGGTCATACCAAAGAAAAAAAAGACACGAACATGTGAAATTGAAATCCAAGTGGATAGTTGTAAATATCTAGGGGCATTTGTAACACCAGATGGAAGATGCGCCAACAGAGATTAAGAGCCGAATAGGGCAAGTAAAATTCGCATTTCAGAAAATTAAGAGCTTCTTATGCAATCTTTGCATGTAAGAGAGTTCTAAAGTGCTATATAGAACACGTGTTGCTATATGGCATTGAATCTTGGAATGTAATAAACAAATTAGGAAGAACTTGGAAGCCACAGGGGTGTGGTTCCTGAGACGAATGTTACGAATTCCTTAGACTTCCAAAGTAACTAACAACGATTGTCTGAAACAGACTAATGAAACTGGAACATTACATACAACAATAAGAGAGAGACACACAGTTTATTTCGGTAAAGTGATGAGAAGAGAGGCATTGACGAACATCGTGACAACCTAACAGATCAGTAGGAACAGAAACACATATATCCAAGCACGGTATTGACGCTGGAGGACTTGCATTGAACAGAGTGGTGACTACATCGAAAAAAATGTGAAAATTTGTTTTACTTTTTCATAATATATTCACCACACACACCGACACACACACACACACACACACACACACACACACACACACACACACACCCACCCACCCACCCACCCACACACAACATGTAAGGTTCTCATTTAAAGCTCCCCCTTGTAATTGTATGCACTCGTCTAGTTTCATTAGCGACTTCCAGAAAATCTTTGTTAGTTACTCTGGCAACCCAGGGCATGCGCAACATTTGTCTCAGGAACCCCATATGTGTTGTTTCCAAGCTTTGTCTAACATGTTCATTTAGGTGCCATGATTCGCTGCCTTGCAGCAAAACAGTACACAAGCATTAAAATATAACATAATTAAATAATTGATTTCTTCCTCTACTATGAGCCGCTAAACACAAGTCGCGATTCGTTTGTTGGTTAATGTCAGATGTTTAGATTGTTGCATGTCCTATACAAGACGTACCAATCAACTCCAGCATATTTAGCTATTTGCCATTTATTATGCAATGATTACGTACAGTAGTTAATGACAGATATAACATTCTTACCTTTACCCGTAAGCGTAAAATTAACGTCCAGACGCCCATATATATTTTCTATTCTGACTGTGTGTGTTCTGTAGTCCTTGGCTTGGATATTGTGCATTGTTATGTTGGCAGTCCAGTAGACATGGGTAACCGGGTTTCTGGTAAACTTAACCACGATCTTGGTGTCATTAGCTGAAGATTTCAACATTTCAATTGACATCAGGCATAGAGCAAATGTGACGTTTCCCCCCAGGATAGGCGACATTTCTCGTGAAGCATCTTCACTGGCACACAGTGATACCGGACCTAAATAAGAGGTCGGCAACATTATGATTTTAGAGAATTTGAAAACAGAGATGTATGTACGTGTGTGTGTGTATGTGTGTACGTATGCATGCGTGCCAGGGCGTATACGTGCGTCCGCGTGTGTGTGCGAGAGTATGTGGATGCATACATGCATGTTCAACTCTCATGTTGTGACTTGTTGTCTTCTTCCTCTGCTTATGTCCAACATCCTCCTTTGTCGTTTAGGCCCGCAATCAAACCACGTCAGTCCATCATATCTTTGACTACATTCTGCAGCTCCAACTTTATTCATGTATTTCTGTTATTCTCTTCTTCGCGTGTTTTCAGTTCCCCTTTTACTTCGTTTGCTCTGTGGTTTCCAGACAAGAGAGTGTCTAGTTATGACAAACAATCTTATTTCAGGACACAAACTAGCTCTTAGGCAATACGCATGTAGGGGTGGCAAGGATCGAGCAGGTTACACTGTTTCTTGGAAGTCATCAACAAGCTAATGGACATGTGGACCAAGTATGTAGCCAGGCAGGGAGACTGTTGAGAAATTGCACAAACACACGATTTCTGGTTCGCACTATTGTAAAATAAAAAAAAATGTTATTGGTAAAGTTACTGTTACTTAATGACTTTCCCTCATCATCGTGTTTTTGTTTATATAAAATTGTACAGAGGCGTGTAGAGTAGGTTGGCGGGAGCTTTTATTTCAGTACATTTAAACACACACACACACACACACACACACACACACACACACACACACATACCCACTCACACACATACACACATACACACACTGACACACTGACACACATACACGCACACACACTGACACACACACACACACACACTCACTCACACGTACAACATGTAAGGTTCTCATTTAAAGCTCCCCCTCGTAGGTGTATGCACTCGTCTAGTTTCATTAGCCTCTTCCAGAAAATCTTTGTTAGTTACTCTGGTAACCCAAGGCATGGGCATCATTTGTCCCAGGAACCCATCTGTATTGTTTCCAAGCTTTGTCTAGCTTGTTCATTTAGGTGATATGATTCGCTGCATTGCAGCAAAACAGTACACAAGCATTAAAATATAACATATTTAAAATAATTGAATTATTCCTTTAGTCTGAGCCGCTAAACACAAGTCGCGATTCGTTTGTTGGTTAATGTCAGATGTTTAGATTGTTGCATGTCCTATACAAGACGTAGCAATCAACTCCAACATATGTAGCTACTTGTGATTTATTATCCAATGATTACATACTGAAGTTAATGACAGATGTAGCATTCTTACTTTCACCCGTCAGCGTAAAATTAACGTCCAGATGCCCATATCTATTTTCTATTCTGACTGTGTGTGTTCTGTAATCCTTGGCTTGGATATTGTACATTGTTATGTTGGCAGTCCAGTAGACACCGGTGATCGGCTTTCTGGTAAACTTAACAACGATCTTGGTGTCATTAGCTGAGGAATTCAACGATTCACTTGACATCAGGCATAGAGCGAATGTGACGTTTCCCCCCAGGATAGGCGAAGTTTCTCGTGAAGCATCTTCACTCTCACACAGTGATACAGGACCTAAATAAGAGGTCGGAAACATTATGACTTTAGAGAATTTGAAAACATAAATGTATGTATGTATGTGTGCATGTGTGCATTTATGCATGCGTGCGTGGGAGCATACGTGCGTGCGTGTGTATGTGAGAGTAAATGGCTGCATACATGCATGTTTAACTTCTATGTTGTGACTTGTTGTCTTTTTCCTCTGCTTACGTCCAACATCCTCCTTTGTCGTTTAGGCCCGCAATCAAACCACGTCAGTCCATCATATCTTTGACTATATTCTGCAGCTCCAACTTTATTCATGTATTTCTGTTATTCTCTTCTTCGCGTGTTTTCAGTTCCCCTTTTACTTCGTTTGCTTTGTGGTTTCCAGACAAGAGAGTGTCTTGTTATGACAAACAATCTTATTTCAGGACACAAACTAGCTCTTAGGCAATACGCAATTAGGGGTCGAGAGGATCGAGCAGTTTACCATGTGTCTTGGAAGTCATCAACAAGCTAATGGACAAGTGGACCAAGTATGTAGCCAGGCAGGGAGACTGTTGAGAAATAACACAAACACACCATTTCTGGTTCGCACTATTGTACAAAAAAAATGTTATTGGTAAAGTTACTCTTAAATATTGAGCACAACCCACTACTGGCAACGCTGATCGTATTCTGGTATGAACCTAAGGCCTATCCACGTCAATATGGAAGCACTATACTCGAGTTTAGCCCTCGTTTGAGCTCGTCAGTAGTGCATATCCCTGACCGGATCCGGAAACAAGCCCCGGATCACTGGCGTGTGAAGCGGGTGTGCAACCACGTGGCACACGTTGTACACACAGCCAAATTATCATAACAGAATATTACAACGTCACCCATCGTAGGCTATGCTCAAGTTCTGCCTTTATCGCGGCCCGGCTTGAATCACCAGTAGTAGCCAGTGTATTTTCTACATACAAATTTCTCCATGGCCAAGTGGTTCCCGCGCCTGCCTCGCGCTTCAGAGTAGGTGGGTTCGATTTCTGACTACATCGCTCAGTTCAAGAGTACAACTTTCTAGAGACACCTGGGGGTCGTCGATGGAGCCACGGAGTTGGAATAAAGGGCTTAGAATGGAACAAATGGTTTAAAAGTCAAAATGGATAGCTTTATTGCACCGGCTTTTATCCCATATGGCTCGGTCTCTTTCCGCTGGTATGCGGATAACACCCTGTGCAATGGATTAGATTCTTCTGACTTTTGAACCCAACATTCCCCTAATCTGACCAGATGTCGTGTTACCGGTTATCAGATGTGACATAAGCAGGCGTTAGCACTGTCCAGGAGTGCACAGTCGCAGTAAGGTCAAGGACCCGTTCACTCACTTTGAGACTTTTTTTTAAAAATATGGTGTAAGCCCTAATTTTTTATTCCCAGTCCGTACTACATATCGTGTTGTTGTTATTGTTGTTGTTGTTGTTTTTTTTTTTTGTCTTCCACTTACGCTGTTAGGAGTCGTATGGAGGGGTTATAGAAGTTCCAGCGCCTGTGATGTGGCCAGTATCACACCGACCGCCCTTATATCCCAGGACATACCCTGGCATCATTCCAAGCTTGGTTGACCTGGGAGTCCTGCTATTTTAAACAACAATAGGTCTGGATAGGCATTCGAAGGCCTGATGGCAGGAAGGCCTCGGACAACATAGGATACGATAGCCAGCAGCACCCACGCATTCAAACATCTGGCAAACAATAATACGAAAAAATATGATTCGGGTCTCCAATAAAGCTGATTCTATTTAATCAAGAATCCAATAACTTAAACAATAGAATATCTAGACTGTTTTTAATTTCGTTAAGAGAACGGACCAGATGGAGCAGCATGTTATCTATCATAGTAAAAAATGAAATCCAATATGTACACATTTCTTGCCTTTCCGTGCTGTTTTAATTACTCTTCGCACTTGAAAAAAAGAGACGTTTCATTTTGTTTAACATTATTATCTTCATCATATGCCAAATTGCGTAGGCGTGCATGTCATTCTACACAGAATTCAGTTCTTGGTGTTCTGGATCAACTCTGGTGATCAAATTCCTCCATGCCACGTCTCAATCTGTATAGCACACTTTCTCTTGATCTGTATGTGTCTCTTTCCCTACTGATATTTCCTTTTGTCAAGATATTCTCCACTACCCCTTTTCTTACCTCGTGACCAAAGAAAGCAGTTTGTCCCATTCTTATAGGAGGGGGCGTCAAATGAAAACCTTAAAGGTGTGATAGAAATCACCATAACCACGCCATTATCTCGTAGCCTGTCAATATTGTTGTTAAGGATGACAATAGTGTTAAGCACGTGACATCACTGTGCAGATGAACACGGTGAATTCTTAAGTACAGTTTAAAGATGGCCGCCCTACTTGTAACATGTACCAAAGAGGAGCAGTGATCTGTTGTCCGTTTTTTGGTGTGTTTTTTTTCTTGTTGATAACATGAGGGGTGAAACATACAGAATCTCATTGGCGAATGAAGATCCAGTATGGCGATGCATGCCTGTCAGTTCAGCAAGTGTTTGAGTGGAGTAAGAAGTTTCAAAACGACGTTATTTCTCTGGCAGACTAATCAGGAACTGGTCAGGCACACCGAATAGTGACCTTAGAGTCGATTTTTGTAAAAAAATCCAAGCACTTTATCGGCGCTGGGGGAATTGCATTGAACACAGTGGTGACTACATCGACAAATGCTAAATTTGTTGTTTTTTTGTTTTGTTTTTTACTTTTTCATAATATATTCACCACAGAAACATACACTCACTCTCTCTCTCTCTCTCTCTCTCACACACACACACACACACACGCACACACACACAACATGTAATGTTATCATTTAAAGCCCCCTCTCCCCCCTTGTAGTTGTAGGTACTCATCTAGTGTCATTAGCCTCTTCCAGAAAATCTGTGTCAGTTACTCTAGCAACCCAGGGTATGCGCGACATTCGTCTCTGGAACCACATCTGCGTTGTTTCCACGCTTTGTCTAACTTATTCATTTATGTGCCATGATTCGCTGCCATACAGCAAAACAGTACACAAGCATTAAAATATAAAATATTTAAAATGATTGAATTCTTCCTTTAGTCTGAGCCGCTAAACACAAGTCGTGTTTCGTGTGCTGGTTAATGTCAGATGTTTAGTTAGTTGCATGTCCTATAAAAGACGTAGCAATCAACTCCAGCATATTTAGCTTTTTGTGATTTATCAGGCAGTGCTCACGTACAATAGTTTATGGCTGATGTAATATTCTTACTTTTATACTTCAGCGTAAAATTAATATCCAGACTCCCATGGATGTTTTCTATCCTGACTGTGTGTGTTATGTAGTCCTTGGCTTGGATGTTGTACATTGTTATGTTGACAGTCCAGTAGAAACAGGTGACAGGTTTTCTGGTAAACGTAACCACGATCTTGGTGTCATTACCCGAGTATTCCAACCCCTCACTGGACATCAGGCATAGAGAAAATGTAGTGTTTTCCCCCAGGATAGGCGACATTTCTCGTGAAGCATCTTCACTCTCACACAGTGATACCGAACCTAAAAAATAGGTCGGCAACAATATGACTTCAGAGAATTTGAAAACATAGATGTATGTACGTGTGCATGTGTGCATATGTGCACGTATGCATGCGTGCCTGGGCGCATACGTGCGTTCGTGTGTGTGTGTGTGTGTGTGTGTGTGTGTGTGTGTGTGAGAGAGTATGTGGATGCATACATGCATGTTCAACTCCTATGCTGTGGCTTGTTGTCTTCTTCCTCTGCTTCTGTCCTTCATCCTCCTTTGTCGCATAGATCCGTAATCAAACCACGTCAGTCCATCCTATCTTTAACTATATTCTGCAGCTCCTTTAAGGTCCTCCCAACTTTATTCATTTACGTCTGTTGTTCTCTTCTCCGCGTGTTTTCAGTGTCTCTGTTATTTCGTTTGCTCTGTGGATTCCAGACAAGAGGGTGTCTAGTTATGACAAACAATCTTATTTCAGGACACAAACTATCTCTTAGGCAATACGCATGTAGGGGTGGCGAGGATCGAGCAGTTTACACTGTTTCTTGGATGTCATCAACAAGCTAATGGACATGTGGACCAAGTATGTAGCCAGGCAGGGAGACTGTTGAGAAATAGCACAAACACAAACAATTTCTTGTTAACACTACTGTAAACAAAAATGTTATTGGTAAAGTTACTGTTACTTAATGACTTCCCCTCATCTTTGTGTTTTTGTTTATATAAAATTGTATAGAGGCGTGTGGAGTAGTTTGGCGGGAGTATTTGTTTCAGTACAATTAAACACACACACACACACACACACTCATAACGGCATGAACTGCCAGACCAAAGTCATTGAGGTTCCTTATTGGAACCGAACAAGCGGCACCAACATATGTAGGCCACCGAGCTAGCATCCTATAGCCTATAGCCCGTCTATATGAATCAATGAAATACAATACAAAGTTATTAACAGCATACGTACTCAAAATGTGTATCCTTCTGTGAGCTTCGGATGTACCCAGGGAGATGCTGGCTGTACATGTATAGACTTTAGCCCGACTGTAATCACCAAGTCTAAACTCTTTGCCAGACGTAATCTGGTTACCTGATTCACTTGTTATTGTCACACGTGGTTTAGGCACCCCCTTAGCCTCGCATGTTAAAATGACGTCAGCGTATGTTTTATTTACCGTGAAGTAGTCAGTAGTGTTGTCAACTAAGCTCCAGCCTGAGTCACTGTATATTTGTAGTGTAAACAAGGAAACCGTTGGTGGCTCTGTGAATAAAGGATATTAATTAGCTAATTAAATAGGCAATTATTTATTAGTCTTGGTGGGATACATCATTGGGCACGGGGCCGTGAAGCGCTTCCATTGTTCATTACCTGGTTGCTTTGTCTAATTCCAAGTACATGGACACTTCCTTAACACCGGGCATTAAGTACGCATAAAACAAAGAAGTGTAGGACCCTTCACGAAGTCCTGGGGTATAATGTTGCTGGCTCCATATTGAGAGAACGATCGACACTGACTAGACTATGTGGTCAGTATAAGGTTGGACGCCGTTATTTCCCAGGGTATATCCTGGTACCCATTTGATGCTGGTTGTACATGGGAGACCAGGTCAATGACAATGTAGCCAGCCTTATAGAGAATTTCAGCTTACTACGGCTGGACCAGCGCGCAAGTGTGCAAACGGCTGTACTAGTACAGCTCCCACGCGCATTAATAGGTCATTATTTATTATTATTTTTATTATTTTGCATATCCTTTACAGGACATTGCTGATAACATCAGTTCCATCCTTGTGTCGTACCATAGGATTGCGTATGGTTCTTGACATAAGCCTGGGTCATTGACATTGAGGTGAGTGACCGGGCATGAGGAAGAATGGAGATGAGAGTGGGAGACAGTGTAACAGAGTTGGGTATTATTAGGATCTAGTGGGAAACTCAGACACAGCACGATTGAGCATTGAGACTGAAAGGGGTGGGAGATGCTCAATCGTGACGTATTATGTTGTTAAGGTTAGTAAACATCCGATAGTCCAGCTGAGAAGACACGGCCTGTCATCTTGAGAATAAAATATAATGTTTTAGTCCAGATCCAGTCTTGTTACTTCCTTTGACACTGTTAAAGGAGTAATAAATGGTGCCGACGACCGAGAATCTGAGGTTGATCTAGGCCGGCCAACAAAAAACTATCCACTGGCGGCATGCTGTAAGAAAAATTATGAAGATAATAGATAATGGCATATCACGCGAAAGTACTCAAGAATCAGGACAAAACTGCCAGGACAAGAAGGGTTTCCTGGAGCCGTGGCTGAAATTAATCATTTACAAGGGGCCTAACCTGGCCGTTGCCTGAACCTTGCCACTTTCAAGATTTTAGCAGAAGTCATGAACTCGTTCAAGGTCAAGTCATCACTGGCCGTTGGCTGATCCTGATCCATTTTTGGGCCTTGTCAATCCTACGACCCAACACACTGATCCATTTGGGCCTTGTCAATCCTACGACCCAAACACACCTGATCCATTTTTGGGCCTTGTCAATCCTACGACCCAAACACACCTGATCCATTTTTGGGCCTTGTCAATCCTATGACCCATTCCAAACGACGTTGAAGTACCCACCTGAGAATCAAGGAAGGGACCCAACCAGGGGTCGAAGATTTTCCGGCAGCCCATGAGATGTGACCCGACCAGGGGTTGAAAAATTTTCTGGCAGCCCAAGAGAAGGACGAAAATACCTGAGGGAAGAGAAGTGGTATCTGAACTCCACCGCCTGAATTCTGAGACTAAGTTTCACCTAATGCGGGATCTGGTTGGTTGAACTGAACTGAAGGTAACGGAGTAATTAGGAAATAGACTCAGAGTTGTATATTTCGAGGTCTCCCGTGAGGTTCCGAATTTCTTAATTAGAGTGGAGTACAGGACATTATATTGGTCTAAGAAACAAATATCTACAAGGAACCTTCTGATTGCCACAAATTTGAGTTTCTTATTGAGGACAGGGTTCATTCTTCCTATGCTCAGACAGGACATCGTTGGTGCTTCTTATGATTAATGTAATATCTTACAATATTATAACCAACTGAATTGTGCTGGTTGGGAATTTGGGAAATTAGTAATTGTGTGATTGGTTGCTTGCTTTATTTCAGTATTTTTTCAGCATGACGGAACAGAACACCTGAGCACAAGTTTTGACGTTAAATTAAGAAATTACAAAAATGAAATTGGTTACTTGTATAAATATTTCAGCTTGGAAGACTCAGCACAGCACATGTTTCAGCTGAACTCAGGATAAGTTTTTTTCTCAGGTACTAAAGAAGTATACAGAACAATATTGTTTCAGCTGGATACATATTTCAAAGGAACTGAATATGAATTTCTTGTGCGGGGAGTTACAACGGGTTAGCGCATGGTTAGGAGAGTTAAAGGAGGCAAGTCAGCGAGGTAGAGATGTTTTGTACACTGGGAACAAAACAACTAGACAGGACCCTTATAGAATTATGGTAGACAGTAATAGAGTAGGAAAGAATAACAGGAGACAGCCATTGCTTAATAAAGACAGAAGACAATATGGTTATGACGAACCAAGGCCTGATGTATATAGAATAAAAGACAGTGAGAACAGACGAAATAGTGAAAGGTTGGATTGGTATAGTAGTTATAAAAACAAAAATGGGCGTGAGAGAAACTTTTCAAGGAAATCATGGAACTGGCCCTCTCACAGTGCAACTGCTAGAAAAAGACGTGACGACTGGTTGGAGCAAAGACAAAGACAATATCTTAACTCAGGTGTAAGAGACAGAGGTGAACCTGTAAATAAAATACAGACTAGTCCTAAAATGGTTGCGAATGTGACTAGGGGACAGGAAAAGAAGACGACGGTATTAGTAAAGAAAAGAAACCGAGAGACACAGACGCAGACAAATAATACGGTAGAAAGTAGTACGCAGACTCAGGTACAATCAGTCAGCAAGATGACAAAGGGAACTCAAACGGATGTAATAGAGACTCAGTCAAAACCAACTCATTTGACTAAGAGAGACAAGGTTGAAGTTAGGAAAGATGGACAGACAAGGACCAAGGACGAAAGGAAGTCAATGAAGAAAAGTGTTAGTATGGTTGTAAATAGAGGTAGTACCATGTCAACTTCTTCAGCTATAGACAAGAAACTAATTCCCAAATGGTGTAGGAATATTAGCTGTCAGAGTTACGGAGAAGATATTCCTACAGCCGAAAATTATAGTGATGCTGAATCAGATATTATTACAGATGATTCGGAGAATGAGAGTGTTACACTACGGGCAGGTCCTGAATCGAGGCGTGATGTTCCATCATATGGAGTAGTTGCTGGTAGACAGACGGACAGAGTTTTGGGTAGTGACTCTTTGAAACAAAATACTGGTTTGTATGACAAGACAGTAGGGAAGGCTAAGGGACGAAGACCGAGGAAGAGAAAGAAAGTCAGACGTTTTAGGGACGACTAATAGGAATAGAGCCGACGTGTTTGCAGTAAACTATAGTGACTCTGATGTGGGAACTATTATTAGTGTGTCATCTGAGGACGAGATGGGAAGGTACAAACGTTACGTAAGGTACACAGAAAACAGTGAACAGACTGACGTAAATAAGAAATTTAAGAAGAAGAATAGTGGTAGACAGTTAGCGGAAATTTATTCAACGACAGAAAGTGACTTAAGTAAAATAGAAGATCTTAGGACCTTAAGACCTGAGTACTTTAGTAACTTGACAACAGATAGTGAAGATGACATTATAAGTGAAAGACGGGTTAATGTATTGAGAGACAGTGAAGTGTTCAACTTGGACACACTATATGACTAAAATAGAGTAGATACAGCATAGAATTAGTAGAGGGTGAGAGATAAAATAAGTATTAGAAATAGTTTGACTCAGAGCTATGACGTGATGTCCAAGATAGTTTTGTTTGTTGGTTTGAGAAGAAAGAATAGTATTGTTGATAGGTGAACCGAGACTGACTGGTAAGGAGATATAGATTGAGAAAGCACTGAATATCCTGTGTGTAAAGTAGACAGTTGAATGTGACAGTTAAGACTGTAGTAGTTGTGTGTGAAGAAGTATAGAAGGATAGTTACGAGATTAGGGATCTGTAGGAATGAGGTTTGTTTTGAAGAGATAGTAGATAGTGCTGTGAAAACAATATAACTTGCGAGAGTTGTCATGTATAGGGTCTGACCTTCGTATAGAAGTAGAGATATAAGAGGGCAGTGAATTGAGAGAGTCCTCTGGAATAATTCGTCTAGTTGTGCGGTGTTCATACGTGAGTATAACCGTAGTCAGACAGGTGTTCGTCGTGATGAAGGAAGTTAGAGAGAGGTGTGATGACGTCGCATAAGTGAAATACATAGATAAAATATAAGAGTGGCGTTAACATGTCTTGTGTCAATGTGTTTTGAGGAGATCAATACGTGTTGATATGTGGTGAATGATTGATGGAATGTTGAGGTGGCGTCTAAAGAGCTTTTTGTAGTAATAGAAGAGACATGTTAGATTTGTCGTGATGCAAAAGTAGTCGTGAGATGAGAGCGAGGTTGTGTATCATTGTCCGTGTGAATATGAGAAGAGTGATTGATAAGTCCAGAGAATTGAACAGCCTGGTTACACCTGTTGTCAATATCATTTGTTTCGTTTCGTTTAGCTGAATTGTTGTTGTTCTTCTTTAGCTATAGTCGTCGCCTCTGTTTTGTTTGTGCTAAACTGTGATGTCTTTTGTTTGGAATGTGTGATCTTGGAAGGAAATTATAGAAGTCGTATGACAGAGAGTTAATATTCTGACTGACAGTTCACAAAACATCTTTAGTATTTTTGACAGGAACATGCCGAAGCAGGAGTGACTAATACGGAGATGTGAGAAAAATGAGGTCCGTTGTCCGTTATCAGGACATGAGTTGCTGTTCCGAAAGAATCCTGATAAATAGGAGTGAAAGATACGAAGGTAAACAAGGTGAGGTAAATGAAAATTAGAAAGGGTGTTTCGACTGGTTTGACTGTCGTCACGATGTGAAAAGGATAGGAGAGAATTGAGGTAATGGTGCTGAGATACATAAAGTACTGATGCAAAAGAATGAAATATTAATTGCGTCGATAGATGAGAAACTTTAAAGGTTGAATTAGTTGTCAGGACAGGAAGTAGATGTGTTGGTGAGAGGTCTATACTAGATAGACATAAGTTTTGTTGGACGTAGGAGGATGGAGATACTGTAGTTAACAGTAGTGATTAATAAGTTTGGTACAAAGCCAAGGGAAACAATTGTGTGTATCGAGCCACAGGTAAAGTTTATAATAGTGACGGCTGGTACATTTGAGATGACATTGGAATAATCGCCACATAATAAATGTGTCGACCTGTAGTTTACAGTGCTGGCTTAAGAGAATGTTCTAGATAGTGGATGTATTAGGAGTGAGGCTGGAACAAGATAGAAAATTGTGAGGGGAGATAATCAATGTTTGACTTCCAGAAAAAGGAATGGTCAGTTGTTGAGTAGTGATTTTGCTTGGAGGGGAACAAGTATGGTTCCGCATTATGATGGTCTGTAGATAACAGATAGATATTTGTATATATGTATATACGTATTTTGGCATTAATGCTTGGTATTGAATTGTTTTGACTTGGCTAAATAGATAGGTGTTACATTGGTTAGCAAAGGAGACCAATGCTGCTGGGTCACTTTACGTGGTTAATTCTAAGAGAATTATATTTTTTTTTTGAAAACCTTCCCTTTAGTGAGAAGACACTTGTATTTATTGTAATTGAGCTTACAATGCCTCATATATATAAAGTTAATTTTGCTTGATTTGGTCCTGTAAAATTGATTGTAATTATTTTAGAGTAGGGATATTGTGTCCTTAGACTTTCATGTGTAAACTACTGGTCCGTAAAAGAGACCAGTAGTAGTAGAAAAAAAATAGATTAGGATGTATGTTGTATTATTTTAATCATCGTCACCATCATCATCACTATCATCATCATACTTTTAGTTGAATTGCGGGGAAACATAAATGAATGTTACAAAAATTTGGGGGGGATTTGATGTCCTGTTGTGATTTTATTTCACTGTTTTGTGTGTTAAATAGTAATTAATTAAGTTATGTTTAAATTATAGGGTTTTTGTCGAGAATAAAGACAATACAGGGGGCTGTAATTAGGACCCTTCGTTCAGAAAGTTATAATAAACTACTGTGAGCTAATAGAGAGACACATTCTCTTTGTGAAGAATAACTTCATGGGTGTATATTACTGGGATAATCAGCATAGTGAGGTTGATGGGCTTATGAAGAAGTGGAAACATATACCGGGGATGGTTATGGGAAAGGTTAGAGATACACTAAAGTAAGCATTAATTAGAAAAATATGGGATTAGAAACCACATGGGAGAAGAAAAGATTAATGAATATATTCAGTGGGGAAAAGCTGAGAAAAGTTTTGAACATAGTTTCCGGGGGTTCAGAAGAACCATGATATACACGAGATTGCGGGGTTATAGAAGAATAAGAAAATTACCCCAGACAAAGAGTAAACATGAATTGGATCCATGTTTGACTAGACACTGTAGATAACAGTACAATAATAAAGAGGTGTTAGGGTGTAAATGAGAAATGAACATAGGGGAGACATAAGGACATGGAGTGTTTGTGGGTCAGTAATAAAAGGACTGAGATTAAAGTTGATTACAAGCAGTCACAGACATGAGTGGTTATTTTCGCTGCTGTAGATTACGGCATGAATTATGAATTGAGAGGTGGAAGATTTTAGAGAGACATTGGGTTACATAGCCTGGGCAGGATGTAAATGTTTATAAGTGGGTCAGATTACAATGTTGTGTTTGATGGTTAATATTTAAGGGGAGATTTCAAGGTTACTAGGTTGCTGTTGATAACGGCATAAGTGGAGCATTTTAGTAGATATGCCCATAAGAAATGGACATTAAGAGAGAACCTGAGGTATTGGAGAAGATTAGTTATACGAGGTGATGAGGTTATGTGAGGTGTTGTGTTGGAGGAGGTCTTAAGGGATAATAGACCTTTTTAATTGTGTCTTTCGGGATTGTGTTTTGTGGTTTACATTACAATGTGAGGTTGAGGGTAAGGTAGTGTATGTTATATAGACACTTAGAAGTGAAGAATATTTTTGGATGATGGTTGGTAATTGATGCTGTAGATAGCAGCGTAAACTGTTACCATAATGAGTGGTACTGGGGGAGATATAAGTGGTTTAGAATTTATTGCATAAATTCTCAAAGAACAAAGGGGTGTAAAGGGGTGTGTGATTTAGGTGAATGTTGTTTTTTTTTTTTTTGAAAGAGTTCTATTTCTTCTTTTTAAATTCCGGTGGCCACCGATTCTTTATCTTCCTATCGTATGAAAGTGATTTCAGGTTAGTTGAAAGTGGGGAATTAGTAGTATTGGTGATAAGAATAAGGAGTTGGTATCAGCGTTTGAAGTGGAAAGCGGATTGCTTATTGAAGTGGAGAAGGAGTATTTAAGAAAACGTGTTATGAGGTTATGATGTATTATATAAAGTTGAATTTGAAATGTTATATGTAAATATGTTATGTTTGGTTGAAGGACCAAGAACGAAGAAGAAGTGGGTTGACTATACAGCTGGGGAAAAAGTAAAGAAATTGAATGTTCATTTAAGTTAGAGTTGGTTTGGGAAAGATTAGATGGAACTGGGAGAAGTAAGGAAAAAGAGGGAATAGAGTAAGGGGATTAGGAGTAAAGATTTTTCCTTTATAAGGAAAATTCTTTATTAAACATGGGGAGGTGTAACAGAGTTGGGTATTATTAGGATCTAGTGGGAAACTCAGACACAGCACGATTGAGCATTGAGACTGAAAGGGGTGGGAGATGCTCAATCGTGACGTATTATGTTGTTAATGTTAGTAAACATCCGATAGTCCAGCTGAGAAGACACGGCCTGTCATCTTGAGAATAAAATATAATGTTTTAGTCCAGATCCAGTCTTGTTACTTCCTTTGACACTGTTAAAACAGTAAAGTGACTGACCTGGCTATGAGAAAACAGCCAGTCCTGATAAATAAAATAGTGAGGGTAGAGGAGAAACCCCTAGAGCGGATGGGTCGAAAGACAGTTGTGTGTTGTGTGTGAAGTCAGGAGACTGGAAAGTCAGTGAGAGACGAGACCGACTGCAGGGCAGGTTGTTTCAAGGAGTTGAGTTTGAGATACCGAAGGAGTCGGTAGTCCACGGACAACGGTGTTGTGTTGTTCTCCGAGTTGTGAAGACAGGCCTGAACCAGAGTGGGTTCTATAGGGAGTGAGGGCCTAAACCCAGAGTGGGTTGCTATAGTTGAGCAGTGGCTCCGACCCAATGTGTGGGTTGTATTGTAGGAGATCCAGCCGTGGATAGTAGCTGGACTGAATGTCTTGTGGATTTGATATGAAGCAGGCTTGAGAAGGCATTGATGTGTGCTGGTTAAATTGTGAGGAGGATATTTATATTCTATGGATTACATTATTTTCTGGATGTATAAACCTGTTCCGTCTGTCCGTCTTATTTCTGGAATAAATGATTATGTGCGCCAACTCAATCTTGTTTCATGACTGGTGAAGGTGCACTTCTGGGGTGAGTTGGATTAAGAGACAGTTAGATATCTCAATTGACACACCATGAACATCGTTACCTAGACAACGACCATCACACGACAATATCAAGCAAAGATCATCAAGAACATTGATATTATCATCAAGAACGACGTGTAACAATCTGGGAGCTCGTCGCTTAGTAAGGAGTATCTGGAAGGCTACGTACGGTTAAGAGCATTATAGACATTGTTGTCATTCTGAGATATCTGTGGGCTCTTCGCTGAGAGAGGAGTTATTATCTTGTGACTTCGTTCCATCAAGCTAGCAGACAGTTCAAGTGAAGGTCACACTAGAGGTAAATTAACGACGGTCAGCACACGTTATTGCGACGCTAGCGGGCACGCCAGAGAATTAACGCAGACATTAAAGCGCCAGCAGACGAGTCACATAAAAGTCGGCGCCACGATACTGGCTGGATGATACCCTGACAGGTGTGTGTGGGTGTGACGAAGAGAGGATTGAACCAAAGATTGAAGACAGCGAGCAATTTCGTCGCAACATTCTGTGCGTGGTGAGAATTTGGTGTGTGTGTGCGAAGGCAAGCGCACTGTGTTGTCGCAAGTTGACTGGTCAAGATTTGTCGACGCCGGTAAAAGACGGGGCGCAGTTAAGAGACAGTGCAGGTGGAAATTGTGAGTCTTCACGGACAATTCCGGTCAGCGCTGTTTACGAGAACTTTGAACTCCCGGGAAGGGGAGAGTTAATGAATGTGTAGAATACACTGAGAAAATTGGCATTTGCTGTTCACCGGGAAGGGTGACATACAGGGGTAGTGTACCACAGGGGTGGGGCACGGCAGGTGTCGTGGATAACGGAAAATTTCCGGACATTACTTTGTTCACAGCCGGATCGGGGCTGAGAAGTTGTGTGGAAAGTGTTTTTGTATAACGGGAAAAGTGTCCGGTCAGTTTACAATGTGTATTATTGTGACAAAGATTATTGAAGTTGACCTGCGGGTCAAGGTTGGGCACAGTGGAAAGTTACTGAAATATTCCAGAGAACTGGATAAACAACTTGTTTATGAATGAAAACCAGACTTTATGTTTCGGCTTTGTTGAACTGTTCTACTATTGTCATCATTATGCTGTTATGAGCAAACATTTTAACGTGGTGTCATCACCACACACAAGGGTGCATACAGTTGCCAAAAAGAACTGACGGTACAGGGTTATAGCACTGGGCATTTGCGGCCAATTTTTCCTTTGAACTTTGTCTTTCATCGGCAATCCAGAACATTTTGGGATAATTACCATCATCTTCAATTCGTACGACAATCGAAAGAACACTTTGGATAATTATTATTACCGTCAACGTTTCCGACAGTTGGAACTCGTGATCACAACGCGAAATGAAGTAACCACTGAAGTCGCTTTGAAATCTAGCGTCGTAAACATTTCGGAGAATTTAACACAGACATTTCCAGCATATTGTGAAAAACTATTAACAGCAAAATAAGAACTTTTGGCGACGGATTAATAGGCACATATTTGTCGGCCAACCAGTTACACATTAATTTTTTTGCTCCCATCGTCATATTTATTGTTGTCGGGTGTTACGCAATTATTTGTATGTGGTCCAGTGCTTGTCAAGAGTAGGGGATTTTTGTGTTGTTTCTCGAAGGCCGGGAGACAGGGAGAAAAGTTACTTTCTGAGGTGCTCCATATATAATGTCTGGGAAGAAAATCGAAAGGTCGGTTTATTTGGTTCTGCAGGGACGGTCCTGAATTATATAACGTGCCAGTTTGTGTTTGACGTCAGATTTCTGTATAATTTTATGCTATAATTTTTTTTTCTTTTCGTCATATTTACATATGATATTTTTTGTGGTCGGATATATGGTATTATTGTAATCTTTCGTCTTTTCTACTGTCTAGTGGTCTTTGTCAGTTTATATTTATATATTACGCGCACTGTAGGTGCCCCTACACAAGCTTGTGGTTGTTACTGTGGTTTATTTCTGTGTGATCACCGTCTTCGTGTACCTGGCTTGTGAGTCTAACGTTTTTATAGAAAACACTTACTGTTATCATCCATTTGTTTGTATATGTATTTATATGTATGTTTAACAATATTTCCAGGGACTTCATGAACTTGTGGTCATGGATATATAGATATAAGGGAGTATAGGTGATACTTCCCCCCTAACTACCTAGTGCTTATAGAGTGACTGGGTGAGTACAGAGTGATATTGTAGCACTACGGATTTACGTACACAGGGAGTGCGGGTGTACTTAGGGAAGTGACACAAAGACTAACAGCAGAGTCTGTACATTTATAGTTGGTTGATTCACAGCAACGTGTCCATAAGTACAAGATGCCTACTTTAATGGACTATATTGAAGCAGGTGAACGAATAGGCCTGAAAGGTAAAGAGTTACAGGAGTATGCAGAAGCAAAAGAACAAAAGCAGACGGAAAGAGAGGAGAGGCATAATGAACGTGAGGCAAAGCGTCTACAGGAAGAGAAAGAGACACAAGTAAAACTAGCTGAAATGGAAAACAAGCGTCTACAGGAAGAGAAAGAGACACAAGTAAAACTAGCTGAAATGGAAAACAAGCGTCTACAGGAAGAGAAAGAGACACAAGTAAAACTAGAACTTGAAAAGTTAAAACAAACAAATGCGGTGGAAATCGAGAAAGAGAAGATTAAGATGGAAGCGGAAATTGCTATTAAAAAGTTAGAATTTGCATCGAAGGGTCAAAGTGAGGAAAGCAGAAGACCTTCGCAGTCGTCATAGAGATTAAAACTGCCATATTTCACAGACCGGGATCAACTTGAAAATTATTTGTCCAGGTTCGAAGCATCAGCCAAAGCGTTAGGTATTCCAGAGAAGGAGTATGCGATGAGACTTGGCGAGTTTCTTACGGGCAAGGCACTAGACACCATGTTCAATTTACCTGTAGAAGAAAGGAACAACTACACTATCTTACGTCAACGTTTGCTGACTAAGTTCCAACTCACTGAGCATGGATATAGAACAATGTTTAGACAGTTAGTGCCAGAGACAAATCAAGATTTCACAGACTTTGTTAACACTGTAAAGAATGCATTTAACAAATGGATGGAGCTTGCAGAAGTAGGGAAAGATTTTAATAAATTAATAGATCTAATGTTAAGAGACAAGGTAGTATCTGCATGTAATTCTAATTTAGTGGCGTTCTTTGAGGAACGGAAGCCAAAGGACATAGACACAATGTCTCAGTTCAGGCAAAACTATATGACGGCACATCCTAACGTATCTATTGGGAAACTAATGAGTGAGGAAATAGTCTGTGCAGCGTACACTAAACAGGACCAGAATCCAGTCATCAGACCAAGGGCGAAAAGTGTGGATTCCGCACAGAAAGGTGAGCAACAAGAATTTCAAGATAATGGTTTCCGAGGAAACAATGTTGGTAGAGTAGGACGGTACCCATATAGAAGAGGGAACTTCCAGAGACGTCAAAATTATGCCGGATGTTGGAATTGTGGGAGCTGGAGACACAAGGCAGCACAGTGTGATGCACAACCATCAGATGGACCAACGAACAACACTAAAAGGGAGATTACTTGTTTCAAATGTGGAAAGAATGGGCATATCAGCCATCAATGTAGGATGAGAGAAACAGAGCACTCAAATGCAGCGCAAGTAATTGAGACGCTGAACAATGAAGATTGTAGTGGGTGCAAACCTCTTTTTGAAAAAGACAGTCAACCAGTCCTAATATGCGGTCATACAGTGAAAGCAGGATCAGCAGTGCATGAAGGAGGAAGTCTGGAGCTGCATCATGGGTTTGTTAATGATAGGCCAGCGTTAACAATTAGGGATTCCGGATGTACGTCTATCGGAGTGAGGAGAAGTTTAATAGGTCCCTCGGATTATACAGGGAAAAATATTAGATGCATAACATTCAACGGCACAGTAGAGTTCTACCCAGTAGCCATAATAACAGTTAAAACACCATATATCACTGGAAGAGTGACAGCGTGTGTTTTGGACTCACCAGTGGCTGATTTGATCATAGGAAATGTTATAGGAGTTAAAGATTGTACAGAAGAGGAAGTAGTTTATTGGGACCAAAAATATAGTGTAAGCAGTAATGAGGTAGCTACCACAAGAGAACCTAAATTAGAGAGTATAGCTGAGGTAGAAGAGGCACTTGAAGTAGACACAGGAACTCAGGACAAGGATAGGACAGCTGAGCAGATGAGAATGGATCCCAAATATAGTGCTAGTGGCTCCCAGAGACAAGATACTACTCTGAACAAATGTTCCCAAGGGTGTAGGAGAGTAGAACATAGGCAGTCAAAGAAAGGTAGATTGTGCTTCGAGAGGAAGAACAATGTTCTCACTCGCAGGTTTTCAGATAGCAGAACTGCACGTGGGCAAGGAGCAGTACCTTTAGCACATAGAGACCGATATACTAGAACAGCTCAGGATAGTGCATGGGCAGGGCACATAGGCATAAGGCGTATGCAGCAGAAAGCAAGGTGCCAGGTATATGGGCCAAGATGGAATAAAGAGTTCAGGCTAAACAGAGACGCAAGTGTAACGGTGCAATATGCAGATAGGAAAGTGGAGTCAGGTCAAAAGAGTGTTCGCGACATTACTGACCCAGGGCTAGGGATAGCAAACAGATGTTGTAATTGTAGAGGTACCATGAGTCATGGGTACATGAAAGGTAGACACAGCATCGACAGGAATCAGAGGAGGGTTAATGCAAGAACAGAACCACCTGATATAGGGTCGGTACACAAATAGTATTGTGTGGTCGTAAAGTAGTAAGAGACCTGTGGGTACATGAGTATTATGCTTTTCTATGATGTATTATTATTATTATGTGATGTATTAGTTCATGCATTGATACACAAGATAGATGGTTGTATTTATGTGTGATGAATATAGGAGTATAATATGAGCATTTGATGTATTATGTAGTGTGGTAGCTAGAGTAAGGTGCAGCCATACTTAGGGCTACCCAGGCTATATGTCTGGGTCACATGTTTAGTAAGTTTTAGTCTCCCAATATTTGAAAACGAAGTTTTCTTTTAAGAGGGGGGTGATGACATAAGCCTGGGTCACTGACATTGAGGTGAGTGACCGGGCATGAGGAAGAATGGAGATGAGAGTGGGAGACAGTAAAGCGACTAACCTGGCTATGAGAAAACAGCCAGTACTGAGAAATAATGGGAAGGGTGAGTGTGGCCCCAGGGGGGATGGGTCGAAAGAGAGTTGTGTGCAGTCAGGAGACTGGAAAGTCAGTGAGAGAAGAGACCGACTACGGGTCAGGTCGTTTAAGAGAGAGCTCCGTGTTGTGTTGTTCTCCGAGTTGTGAAGACAGGCCTGAACCAGAGTGGGTTCTATAGTTGAGCAGTGGCTCCAACCCAATGTGTGGGTTGTATTGTGGGAGATCCAGCCGTGGATAGTAGCTGGATTACCTGTCTTGTGGATGTGATAAGAAGCAGGCCGTGAGAAGGCATTGATGTGTGCTGGTTAAATTGTGAGGAGGATATTTAGAATCTATGGATTACATTGTTTCTGGATATATACATATATTCCGTGAGTCTGTATTATTTCTGTAATAAAGGATTATGTGCGCCAACTGAATCTTGTTTCATGACTGGTGAATATGCACTGCGGGGGTGAGTTACATTGCAAGACAGATATCTCCATTGACACACCATGAGTATCGTTACCTAGACAACGACCATCACACAATAATGTCATGAGCATATCATCGTAAGAACTTCGTGATATTATCATCAAGAAAACGTGTGACACAAAGCATCATTTTATAATTAAAAATACTTTGATTTCTTAAAATCTGCAATCAGAATCTAGATAAAATTCTTTGAATATAAGTAACACTTATAGAATGCTGCACATCTGCTTGTAACGTATTGTACAAATATAAACTAGCTTACATTAAGTTCCCTGTAGTTGAAATTGTAATGTTTACATTAATGAAGGCGTACTATTTCTTCATTTGACTTTCTCTTGAAGGGGAATTGGTATGGCTGTTAGAGGCCACCAAACCCTATAATGTTCCGAATATATTGTATGAGTGCGGATGTCCAAGAAAGAAGGCATGACACAAACTTTGCACTGAACAGATTATGTATTTTTTCCCGCCACTAACTGTGCAGACAGACAGACAGAGACAGACAGACAGACAGACAGACAGACAGACAGACAGACAGGCAGGCAGGCAGGCAGGCAGGCAGGTAGGCAGGCAGGCAGCCAGCCAGCTAGCCAGCCAACCAGCCAGCCAGCCCAGACCAGACCAGACAGACCAGACAGACCAGACAGACGGGTGGGTGGGTGGGTGGATAGTTGGGTGGATAGATGGATAGTTGGGGGATGGATGGATGGATGGATGGATAGGAATGTGAGTAGGAATGTAGGTAGGTATAAACGTAGACAGGTAGGCAAGCAGTGAAATATTCAGACAACTAGGTAGGTATGCATGTAGGTATGAACACCATAGGACAGACAAGCAAATAAGCCGATTGGTAGGTATTACCAGTGAGTTGAAATGAACACCTTAAATGTGTGATAGACATTACAATAACCATGCCATTGTCTTGTAGCCTGTCAATATTGTTGTTAAGGATGTCAGGGCGAATACTGTGACATAACGACAGTTTAAAGATGGTCGCCCATCTTGTGAAATTCATCAAAGGGGAACAGCATTTTGTTATCCGTGATTTGGTTAGCTTTGGGGTGTAACCTATAGAAATTCATCGGCGAACCATCTGGGCCATTATACATGGACACGCGTTAGATAGCTGGTGGATTGGTTTGCTGGTTGTGTGGTTGGTTGGCTAGTTGGCTTGTTCGTTCGTTCGTTCATTAGTTAGTTAGTCTAGTTATCTATCTACCTATTTACCTACCTATTTAACTACCTATCTACCTAACTTCCCATCTGTCTGTCTGTCTCTCGGGTATACGCGGTATACGGGATTACGAACCGCGTCCGTAAGACCTTCGCCACGGAGACGGTACAAGTATTGTACAGAATGAGTATGCGGCCCACGCTCGTCATATTTTCAGTTATCCGGCCCGCCGAGAAAAAAGTTTGGTGACCCCTGGTCTAAACGAAATGTGTAGGTAACATAACATGAAAATTAGCACAAGCAAACCAGAGGTAATGACTATAACTTAAGAAGAACAAACAACAACAATTCACCTAAACGAACATCCCTTGAAACAAGTAGAGAGTTTCAAGAACCTAGGAAGTATAATATCATCAAATGGCAGATCAGAAGACGAGATCGAAAATAGGTGCAATAAGGCAAATCAACTTATTGGACAAATGGCACCAATACTAAAGAACAAACATGTATCAATAACTACTAAGAAAGCACTTTACAACACAATCTACCTACCAACTCTATGCTACCAATGCCAAACCTGGACAATTACAGAAAAAGAGAAAAGAAAACTCACAACAACAGAAATGAGGTTCCTGAGAAGAATACTCAACGTATCAAGAAGAGATAAGATCAGAAATGAAGAAATCAGGACTAAAGTGGGGGTTAAAGCAGCACTAGATTTTATCAGAAAGCAGCAAGTCAAATGATTTGGCCATGCAAGTAGGTTACCAGTCAACAGCATACTACAACAAGCAATGATGTACAGACCAGATGGAAACAGAGGAAGAGGCCTGTCGTAAGTAAGCCTTTCCTACTTTAGTGTCGTCCCTGGAGTGAGGGGAATCAACACCCACATTTTTATTAACCCAATATTATTGTCCTAGAGAAACCACCAGACTCCGTCCACAAAACTCCGTCAGTCTGCAGACACCTCTTTCTCACTCTCACTCACCCCTAGATCATGCCCCCTCTCACTCTTCCCCAACACAACATACTCAACAACTCTATCTTTAACAAATAAATACAAAATAATTTATTAAAGCAAAGAGTATGTGTGTGAGAAGTGTGTGTGTGTACTGTGTAGAATGTGTGTCGAATATTCTAGTGTGTATTTAGATTCAGAGCAGCAGATCAGGAGCCCAAGTCAGATGGTCATCATAGCAAGGGAACACCACAGAATGATAGCTTAGTACGTGAACACCTCACCGACTGATGCGTCTCTTCTTCCAGACGCTGACTTTCTCCGGGATCCACTGGGTCTACTAGATGCATGATCCACCAAAAATAGTTATTGTATAACCTTAATCATGGATCTGTCACTCACTGTAAAGACTAAGATCCCTATAACTCAAATAAGTACGGATCGCTGTACCGTGAAAACTAGGTTTAAATGTCACAGGTCTCACATTTGTTCTAATCCATGTTCATAGATTGTCACCCACAAACGGTTCTAAAGTACTTCTTCACTGTACTAAATTATTCCACGAGAACTCCATGTTCAATGTTCTTTTCTATTCCCTAGTGTTCAGTGGTATGTGGTGAAGAAACGAGTTTGACCCAACCTGGGTAAATCCCTATTGTAAATGAATCGTTTATAATGTCTTGCACCACAGCGCTTGAATTCCTCCACCTTGACTTTCTTTTCTTGCGAAGCTTGCTCCATTTCTTCTTGTGAGCTTTGGGGTGTCCGCCGCACTTTCTGTAACTGTTTAACTGCTGCTCTCTTGGATTTCCATGCACGTTCTACCTCAGAGGTCCACCAAGGAGGCTGCACATAAGTAGGTTTGCTAGTGACACTGCATGCCCTCTATCTGAGACGACCCATAAGGGTGTATTCCCTCTCATATTTAAAGGGCCGAGGTGCTCTAACAGCGTTGGTCTTGTTGGACTTAGAAATCAATAGTGAACAGGGTAGATGGTCACTCCCATGATCACACAAGATAGTCCATTTAACATTCAATACTGCCGACTGGGTGACAAATGCCAGGTCAATAGTCGTGTCCACATCACCAGGTCTCACCCCCATTCTAGTTGGCCTCCCATCGTTTATGCAGACTACTTCTGAATCCACCATGGCTTCCGCAAGGGCACTTCCCTGGCGGTTTTCACCGTTATTGTCCCAGTCTCTGTTTCGTACATTAAAGTCGCCACATCGTACTTTGAGCAGCCTACTGCCTGGGATCTCCTCCAGCTCCATAAGCTAGTCCCGTCGTTCCTTTGTAACAAAAGAATCAACCGCGGCATATACATTTGTTAAGTTTCAGCTCATACCCATAAAGGTCTTGTGGTGCTCACTGAACAATAGGATTGTTAAAGCTCTCCCAAGCCTCTCGATAAATGGTAGAAATATGATTAGAGAAAGCAGACTGCAGTGCCTGGGAATCACTTTTGATAGAAGCCTGTCCTTTAGCGATCAACTCAACTCACCTCCCACATAATTTACAGATAATTCTAAATAATGTTGGTACTTATTTTAATTAGGCTGGATCGGCCCCAGAATTGTCCTGGTCGATAAACCTGCTGTTGGATCGCTGTCTTGGTAGGCAAGCGTACTAACAACGATGTGATTTAGTCAAAGGGTGGCAACCTTCTCTTTTATAGATGTTTGGTTCTACAGAGCCTAAATATTTCATTTTCAAAGCATCATTTTATAATTAAAAATACTTTGATTTCTTAAAATCTGCAATCAGAATCTAGATAAAATTCTTTGAATATAAATAAAACTTATAGAATGCTGCACATCTGCTTGTAACGTATTGTACAAATATAAACTAGCTTACATTAAGTTCCCTGTAGTTGAAATTGTAATGTTTACATTAATGAAGGCGTACTATTTCTTCATTTGACTTTCCCTTGAAGGGGAATTGGTATGGCTGTTAGAGGCCACCAAACCCTATAATGTTCCGAATATATTGTATGAGTGCGGATGTCCAAGAAAGAAGGCATGACACAAACTTTGCACTGAACAGATTATGTATTTTTCCCCGCCACTAACTGCGCAGACAGACAGACAGACAGACAGACAGACAGACAGACAGACAGACAGACAGACAGGCAGGCAGACAAACAGACAGGCAGGCAGGCAGACAGGCAGACAGACAGACAGACGGGTGGGTGGGTGGATAGTTGGGTGGATGGATAATTGGGTGGATAGATGGATAGTTGGGGGATGGATGGATGGATGGATAGGAATGTGAGTAGGAATGTAGGTAGGTATAAACGTAGACAGGTAGGCAAGCAGTGAAATATTCAGACAACTAGGTAGGTATGCATGTAGGTATGAACACCTAGGACAGACAAGCAAATAAGCCGATTGGTAGGTATTACAAGTGAGTTGAAATGAACACCTTAAATGTGTGATAGACATTACAATAACCATGCTATTGTCTTGTAGCCTGTCAATATTGTTGTTAAGGATGTCAGGGCGAATACTGTGACATAACGACAGTTTAAAGATGGTCGCCCATCTTGTGAAATTCATCAAAGGGGAACAGCATTTTGTTATCCGTGTTTTGGTTAGCTTTGGGGTGTAACCTATAGAAATTCATCGGCGAACCATCTGGGCCATTATACATGGACACGCGTTAGATAGCTGGTGGATTGGTTTGCTGGTTGTGTGGTTGGTTGGCTAGTTGGCTTGTTCGTTCGTTCGTTCATTAGTTAGTTAGTTAGTCTAGTTATCTATCTACCTATTTACCTACCTATTTAACTACCTATCTACCTAACTTCCTATCTGTCTGTCTGTCTCTCGGGTATACGCGGTATACGGGATTACGAACCGCGTCCGTAAGACCTTCGCCACGGAGACGGTGCAAGTATTGTACAGAATGAGTATGCCGCCCACGCTCGTCATATTTTCAGTTATCCGGCCCTCCGAGAAAAAAGTTTGGTGACCCCTGGTCTAAACGAAATGTGTAGGTAACATAACATGAAAATTAGCACAAGCAAACCAGAGGTAATGACTATAACTAAAGAAGAACAAACAACAACAATTCACCTAAATGAACATCCCTTGAAACAAGTGAAGAGTTTCAAGTACCTAGGAAGTATAATATCATCAAATGGCAGATCAGAAGACGAGATCGAAAATAGGTGCAATAAGGCAAATCAACTTATTGGACAAATGGCACCAATACTAAAGAACAAACATGTATCAATAACTACTAAGAAAGCACTTTACAACACAATCTGCCTACCAACTCTATGCTACCAATGCCAAACCTGGACAATTACAGAAAAAGAGAAAAGAAAAATCACAACAACAGAAATGAGGTTCCTGAGAAGAATACTCAACGTATCAAGAAGAGATAAGATCAGAAATGAAGAAATCAGGACTAAAGTGGGGGTTAAAGCAGCACTAGATTTTATCAGAAAGCAGCAAGTCAAATGGTTTGGCCATGCAAGTAGGTTACCAGTCAACAGCATACCACAACAAGCAATGATGTACAGACCAGATGGAAACAGAGGAAGAGGCCTGTCGTAAGTAAGCCTTTCCTACTTTAGTGTCGTCCCTGGAGTGAGGGGAATCAACACCCACATTTTTATTAACCCAATATTATTGTCCTAGAGAAACCACCAGACTCCGTTCACAAAACTCCGTCAGTCTGCAGATACCTCTTTCTCACTCTCACTCACCCCTAGATCATGCCCCCTCTCACTCTTCCCCAACACAACATACTCAACAACTCTATCTTTAACAAATAAATACAAAATAATTTATTAAAGCAAAGAGTATGTGTGTGAGAAGTGTGTGTGTGTACTGTGTAGAATGTGTGTCGAATATTCTAGTGTGTATTTAGATTCAGAGCAGCAGATCAGGAGCCCAAGTCAGATGGTCATCATAGCAAGGGAACACCACAGAATGATAGCTTAGTACGTGAACACCTCACCGACTGATGCGTCTCTTCTTCCAGACGTTGACTTTCTCCGGGATCCACTGGGTCTACAAGATGCATGATCCACCAAAAATAGTTATTGTATAACCTTAATCATGGATCTGTCACTCACTGTAAAGACTAAGATCCCTATAACTCAAATAAGTACGGATCGCTGTACCGTTAAAACTAGGTTTAAATGTCACAGGTCTCACATTTGTTCTAATCCATGTTCATAGATTGTCACCCACAAACGGTTCTAAAGTACTTCTTCACTGTACTAAATTATTCCACGAGAACTCCATGTTCAATGTTCTTTTCTATTCCCTAGTGTTCAGTGGTATGTGGTGAAGAAACGAGTATCACCAAGCCTGGATGAATCCCTATTGTAAATGAATCGTTTATAATGTTTTGCTCAACTGAGCCAGTTTCGTATGGACCCTCTGGATCCTAGGCCTAGCATAAACAGTGCTGATTGTACTTTCTTCTGGGTATTTATTCATTTTATAAAATCAAGTGAATGTTCATTTGATGTTCTTCTAAATGAGAGTTGACCTCCATCAAACCCAGTGTAGAGCTTCCTCATAGACGTAGGGGAACCTGTCAGAGAAAGAGACCACATCTGGTGAAGGCCGCCTGATACTTATCCCTACTAGCTGAATGTAGGCCTACTGCCTTGCTCAGAGATTTATCAGTGAACTAAACTCTGTCATGGATCAGAGTGGCCTATCACTTCACTCTGAATCATTTTATGACAAGGAAAGACCAATAAACAGAGTGCATAACCCCAGTGGGCACCCCACTGAAAGATCCCACTATTGGACACTTCCCCCATCTCCCAACCCATTCTTAAATCTCTCCAAATATCACCCCACTACACGATTCTCACTAGTAGAGCTAATTCTCACTTCACTACTCTATTCTAGTTTTACCAAGGCTACTGCTTATATTAATTAGGCTTAAATATATTATCTATAATACCTTATGCAATACGCATCACTCCTGGATGGCATCTACAACTTGCCATAAAGACATATGTTATTTAATGTTAATTAAATCGAACACATTAGATGCTCTCCGAATTTCCTCACAGCGGTACACACACACGTCAGCTCTAGTCAACTTTTTCTTCAACACTAACGGTAAACAAGTCATGTTTTTGTCACCAAGAGCTGGGAGTGTTCTAGTGAAGTTCTTTTGATGTCACGCAGTTGTCCTCAGGGGCACTAAATATTTCCAGAAATCTTATTTCCCTTTGGTTTAATCAATGTCACCAGCTGTCTCCCCCTTGTTTCAACATCCAAAACAAAACACATCAGATGGTCCATGGGACAGATTGTCCATTTCAGACTAAGTTCTTATCCCCCTTGCTCCACCAATACAAGCCCGCGTGTCTCAACCACATGCCTACAATTTCCTGACTTGAGGAAACTTCAAAGATAATTCCACTGCCTGATCTTACCGACTCGCCGTAGTAAACAACTGCAGCTGCAAATCATACTGTCCTTGTTATCTGTATTATCTGATTGTGACTCCACAGTGATTTCATGACAAGGCCGACCACGTAAACGTTGGACGGAGGGAATAGCAGAGTCCATAGGAATATCGATATATGAATCCTATAATCGGGCACTCTCACGAAGTTTATACTTCACCTCGACACCGCAAGGTACAAGAGGAACATGATGAGATGAGATATATATATATGACTTATTGAAACGTACAGCCCACATATATATGACTTATTATAACACAAAGAACCCCGGGGAAATATGACTTGGGACATACTAACCTTTACACATTTTAGTTTTGTACCCAACTGATAAGATAAAAGGCACTTGCAAGAAAGCATAGACATAACTGCAAGAAATGATAGACATAATGATAAGAACAGATAGACATAGTGACAAGAACGATAGACATAATAACATGACATGATAGACATAATGACAAAAAAATATAGACATAATGACAGGACATAATATACATAATAACACGAAATTATAGACAATATTGCAACAGAAAGCAAAAAACAAGTCTTAGTCTGAATAGCAGAAGAACTCAAGTAGATGTAGTTACAACGAGAAAATGTCTTTCAAAATACAACATCACAATAAATGGACGGGATGTGAAGCAAGTCAATGAGTCCAAGCATTTGGGTATTTAAAAACAATAGATGAATAGTATATTTAATAAATTAAATATCATCATCATCATCTTCATCATCATCATGTGCCTTGCCGGTAAGAGTGGGCAGTCATGTTTCGCCATCTCCAACGATCACCTGAGTCGAGGATCAGCTCTGTGTTCTTGTCTCGATCATGCCTTGTGGTCAAGCCATCCAGGTATTTACTACACTGTGTGCCTTTGTTCTTTTCCCTTCTTTTCCCTTCCCTTCTTGCCAGTTGTACCAAGTTCTCTAGCTTATGTGTTATCTTAATCTGGTAGGGTTGTTTTGGTACCAAGTGATTGTTTTAGTTGAGGTCTTTAGTTAGTTTCTTTGTCGGTTCATTTTTGGTATAGTTGGTAATAGTCCTCTAGAGATAGCAAAACCCAGGTTAGCTAGTTAGGCTCCATTGCAGAACCACCCGTAGTATAGTATCTTGTCCTTAAGATGTAGACCAGAAGTACTCGTGCGGCAGTGAGAGTTGAACAAGATGAGTCACCGACAGTTTCTACGATGGGAACCGAAGATTCCCGCCCAGTGGACGCACCACGCGAGCTCACTGAGGCTTTGAGGTATGTTGTAGTACCAACCAGAAAGCCTGTTCGGTGTTTTAGGGAGAAAGGTGGGCCATCGGTAGAAGAGTACGTCAGGGAGGTGAGGTCAGCTTGGAGGGCTGTCATGTTAGAGACAGTCGATAAGGTGGATGTTATTTTCGACAGTATAACCAGTCCCGTCAGGAGGGAGTTGGAACTCCATGCTTCTGAGGAAGATCCCGAGGCCATGCTGCAGGCCTTACTGAAGATATTTGGAAAGAAGAAGAGTCTACGGGAGCTCCTGGCAACGTTATTCACAATACGTCAGCGAGCTGGGAAGACAGTCCATGACTTCTCCCATAGGGTCAATGCTGAGTTCAAGAGGGTAGTGAAGGCCCAGTAAACGCAAGATGTCCCTGTGTTGGATGGGGAGGCCCTTCGAGACCAGTTTGTGGCTGGCATAAGGGACAGTTTCACCCAAACTGTCTTAAAAGAAAAGATCTCGCAAGATTCGTCGGTGACATTTCTGCAGATCAGGGAGTGCGCACAAACATGGGAAGGTGTGCGGTCCCCGCCAGGTGCTGAAGTCAGAGAGGTAGAGGTGAGAGCCAGAAATGAGAACTCTGGGGAAATTCAAGCATGTATGCCTCCACCAGTTAAAGTGGAGTTTCAGCAGGGGCAGTATGGCCCGGTGCAGGCTGAGGTAGTCCCACAAACGGTAGAATGTAGGCCTGCACATACTGAGCCAGCTCGAGTACCATCAAGAACTGAGTTTACATCTGGCAGGCTCACCACTTGAAACAGAGGTAAAAACAGGAGCAAGGACCACTTACTTCTGCTACGGTGATGTGAGGAGAAGAGCGCAACTCTGACTGCGTAGGGCCAAAGGAGAGAATGAATAAAGAGAAAGAACCTCTCACCGTCCTCGGTTAACAAGAATAGAAAAGAATTAAGGTTTAAGAAGATCCAGGGTGGGCCGACAGGGAATTGGAACAATATTCTCCAATTCCAGACAAAGAATTACTCCAAGGGCTGTTCTAACACCAATGACTATAACGAGAGTCTATCAACTAAACGACAAAGTAAGAGTAACACAAGCATCATTTGTTTATTAAACTTCATAACTAACCTAATATAGACAGTGTAACTGATTTTGTGGTTTCCCTATGTGGTTATCCCAAGGTAGCAAAAGTGGGATATACAATGAGTAGGGGAAAGTAACCATGGTGATGGGTAATATTTATAACATATGTAGAGCAGAGAAGAGTACTTACATGTTGGGTAATATTTATAACATATGTAGAGCAGAGAAGAGTACTTACATGTTGGGTAATATTTATAACATATGTAGAGCAGAGAAGAGTACTGACATGTTGGGTAATATTTATAACATATGTAGAGCAGAGAAGAGTACTTACATGTTGGGTAATATTTATAACATATGTAGAGCAGAGAAGAGTACTGACATGTTGGGTAATATTTATAACATATGTAGAGCAGAGAAGAGTACTGACATGTTGGGTAATATTTATAACATATGTAGAGCAGAGAAGAGTACTGACATGTTGGGTAATATTTATAACATATGTAGAGCAGAGAAGAGTACTGACATGTTGGGTAATATTTATAACATATATAGAGCAGAGAAGAGTACTGACATGTTGGGTAATATTTATAACATATGTAGAGCAGAGAAGAGTACTGACATGTTGGGTAATATTTATAACATAGGTAGAGCAGAGAAGAGTACTGACATGTTGGGTAATATTTATAACATATGTAGAGCAGAGAAGAGTACTTACATGTTGGGTAATATTTATAACATATGTAGAGCAGAGAAGAGTACTGACATGTTGGGTAATATTTATAACATATGTAGAGCAGAGAAGAGTACTGACATGTTGGGTAATATTTATAACATATATAGAGCAGAGAAGAGTACTTACATGTTGGGTAATATTTATAACATATGTAGAGCAGAGAAGAGTACTTACATGTTGGGTAATATTTATAACATATGTAGAGCAGAGAAGAGTACTTACATGTTGGGTAATATTTATAACATATGTAGAGCAGAGAAGAGTACTGACATGTTGGGTAATATTTATAACATATGTAGAGCAGAGAAGAGTACTGACATGTTGGGTAATATTATAACATATAGTAGAGCAGAGAAGAGTACTGACATGTTGGGTAATATTTATAACATATGTAGAGCAGAGAAGAGTACTGACATGTTGGGTAATATTTATAACATAGGTAGAGCAGAGAAGAGTACTGACATGTTGGGTACTATTTATAACATATGTAGAGCAGAGAAGAGTACTTACATGTTGGGTAATATTTATAACATATGTAGAGCAGAGAAGAGTACTGACATGTTGGGTAATATTATAACATATGTAGAGCAGAGAAGAGTACTGACATGTTGGGTAATATTTATAACATATGTAGAGCAGAGAAGAGTACTGACATGTTGGGTAATATTTATAACATATGTAGAGCAGAGGAAGAGTACTGACATGTTGGGTATATTTATAACATATGTAGAGCGAAGAAAAAGAGGTACTTACATGTTGGGGTAATATTTATAACATATGTAGAAGCAGGAGACAAGAGTCCTTACTATGTTGGGGTAATATTTATAACATATGTAGAGCAGAGAAGGGAGTACTGACGGTATGTTGGGTAAATAGTTTATAACATATGTAGAGCAAGTTCGGAGAAGAGAGTATACTTACATGTTGGGTAATACTTTAAACATGATGTAGAGCAGAGAAGAAGAGTACGGGACATGGTTGGGTAATATTTCCTTTAAAAAAATACTATGTACTCTTGATCATGGAAAGAGTACTGTGACTATGTATAGGGGAATATTGTATGACATATGTAGTAGCAGAGAAGAGTACTGAGCATGTTGGGTGAATATTTATAACATATGTAGAGCAGAGAAGAGGTACTGACACTGTTGGGTAAATGGGGGAGGGGTATATAACATATGTAGAGCAGAGAAGAGTACTGACATGTGGGTAATATTTATAACATATGTATAGCAGAGAAGAGTACTGACATGTTGGGTAATATTTATAACATATGTAGAGCAGAGGAAGAGTACTGACATGTGGGTAATATTTATAACATATGTAGAGCAGAGAAGAGTACTGACATGTTGGGTAATATTTATAACATATGTAGAGCAGAGAGAGTACTGACATGTTGGGTAATATTTATAACATATGTAGAGCAGAGAGATACTGGACATGTTGGGTTAATATTTATAACATATGTAGAGCAGAGAAGAGTACTGACATGTTGGGTAATATTTATAACATATGTAGAGCAGAGAAGAGTACTGACATGTTGGGTAATATTTATAACATATGTAGAGCAGAGAAGAGTACTGACATGTTTGGGTAATATTTATAACATATGTAGGCAGAGAAGAGTAACTGACATGTTGGGTAATATTTATAACATATGTAGAGCAGAGAAGAGTACTTTACATGTTGGGTAATATTTATAACATATGTAGAGCAGAGAAGAGTACTGACATGTTGGGTAATATTTATAACATATGTAGAGCAGAGAAGAGTACTGACATGTTGGGTAATATTTATAACATATATAGAGCAGAGAAGAGTACTGACATGTTGGGTAATATTTATAACATATGTAGAGCAGAGAAGAGTACTGACATGTGGGTAATATTTATAACATATGTAGAGCAGAGAAGAGTACTGGACATGTTGGGTAATATTTATAACATATGGTAGAGCAGAGAAGAGTACTGACATGTTGGGTAATATTTATAACATATGTAGAGCAGAGAAGAGTACTGACATGTTGGGTAATATTTATAACATATGTAGAGCAGAGAAAGAGTACTTACATGTTGGGTAATATTATAACATATGTAGAGCAGAGAAGAGTACTGACATGTTGGGTAATATTTATAACATATGTAGAGCAGAGAAGAGTACTTACATGTTGGGTAATATTTATAACATATGATAGAGCAGAGAAGAGCTCACTGTACATCGCTTGGGCTATATTTATAAACTATATCGTAGAGCAGAGAAAGGAGTACTGGCCATGTTGGGTAATATTTCTAACCCATAATGCTAGAGCAGAGAAAGAAGTACTGACATGTTGGTCATATTTATATAACATATGTAGAGCAGAGAAGAGTACTGACCATGTTGGGGTAATATTTATAACATAATATAGAGCAGAGAAGAGTAATGACATGTTGGGTAATATTTATAACAACTATGGTAAGAGCAGAGAGAGTAATGACATGTTGGGTAAATATTATACATAGGTAGAAGCAAGAGAAGAGTATACGGACATGTTGGGTAATATTTTATACATATGTAGAGCAGAGAAGAGATACTTACATGCTTTAGGGTAATTAGTTATAACATATCGTAAGAGCAGAGAAGAGTACTGACCCATGTTGGGTCAATAGTTATAACATATGTAGAGCAAGAGAAGAGGTACTGACATGTTGGGTAATATTTATAACAATATTAGAGCAGAGAAGAGTACTGACATGTTGGGTAATATTTATAACATATGTAGAGCAGAGAAGAGTACTGACATGTTGGGTAATATTTATAACATATGTAGAGCAGAGAAGAGTACTGACATGTTGGGTAATATTTATAACATATGTAGAGCAGAGAAGAGTACTGACATGTTGGGTAATATTTATAACATATGTAGAGCAGAGAAGAGTACTGACATGTTGGGTAATATTTATAACATATGTAGAGCAGAAGAGAGTACTGACATGTTGGGTAATATTTATAACATATGTAGAGCAGAGAAGAGTACTGACATGTTGGGTAATAGTTATAACAGATGTAGAGCAGAGAAGAGTACTGACATGTTGGGTAATATTTATAACATATGTAGAGCAGAGAAAGAGTACTGACATGTTGGGTAATATTTATAACATATGTAGAGCAGAGAAGAGTACTGACATGTTGGGTAATATTTATAACATATGTAGAGCAGAGAAGAGTACTGACATGTTGGGTAATATTTATAACATATGTAGAGCAGAGAAGAGTACTGACATGTTGGGTAATATTTATAACATATGTAGAGCAGAGAAGAGTACTTACATGTGGGTAATATTTATAACAATATGTAGAAGCAGAGAAGAGTACTGACCATGTTGGGTAATATTTATAACATATGTAGAGCAGAGAAGAGTACTGACATGTTTGGGTAATATTTATAACATATGTAGAGCAGAGAAGAGTACTGACATGTTGGGTAATAGTTATAACATATGTAGAGCAGAGAAGAGTACTGACATGTTGGGTAATATTTATAACATATGTAGAGCAGAGAAGAGTACTGACATGTTGGGTAATATTTATAAACATATGTAGAGCAGAGAAGAGTACTGACATGTTGGGTAATATTTATAACATATGTAGAGCAGAGAAGAGTACTGACATGTTGGGTAATATTTATAACATATGTAGAGCAGAGAGAGGTACTTGACATGTTGGGTAATATTTATAACATATGTAGAGCAGAGAAGAGTACTGACATGTTGGGTAATATTTATAACATATGTAGAGCAGAGAAGAGTACTGACATGTTGGGTAATATTTATAACATATGTAGAGCAGAGAAGAGTACTGACAATGGTTGGGTAATATTTATAACATATGTAGAGCAGAGAAGAGTACTGACATGTTGGGTAATATTTATAACATATGTAGAGCAGAGAAGAGTACTGACATGTTGGGTAATATTTATAACATATGTAGAGCAGAGAAGAGTACCTGACATGTGGGTAATATTTATAACATATGTAGAGCAGAGAAGAGTACTGACATGTTGGGTAATATTTATAACATATGTAGAGCAGAGAAGAGTACTGACATGTTGGGTAATATTTATAACATATGTAGAGCAGAGAAGAGTACTGACATGTTGGGTAATATTTATAACATATGTAGAGCAGAGAAGAGTACTGACATGTTGGGTAATATTTATAACATAGGTAGAGCAGAGAAGAGTACTGACATGTTGGGTAATATTTATAACATATGTAGAGCAGAGAAGAGTACTGACATGTTGGGTAATATTTATAACATATGTAGAGCAGAGAAGAGTACTGACATGTTGGGTAATATTTATAACATATGTAGAGCAGAGAAGAGTACTGACATGTTGGGTAATATTTATAACATATGTAGAGCAGAGAAGAGTACTGACATGTTGGGTAATATTTATAACATATGTAGAGCAGAGAAGAGTACTGACATGTTGGGTAATATTTATAACATATGTAGAGCAGAGAAGAGTACTGACATGTTGGGTAATATTTATAACATATGTAGAGCAGAGAAGAGTACTGACATGTTGGGTAATATTTATAACATATGTAGAGCAGAGAAGAGTACTGACATGTTGGGTAATATTTATAACATATGTAGAGCAGAGAAGAGTACTGACATGTTGGGTAATATTTATAACATATGTAGAGCAGAGAAGAGTACTTACATGTTGGGTAATATTTATAACATATGTAGAGCAGAGAAGAGTACTGACATGTTGGGTAATATTTATAACATATGTAGAGCAGAGAAGAGTACTTACATGTTGGGTAATATTTATAACATATGTAGAGCAGAGAAGAGTACTGACATGTTGGGTAATATTTATAACATATGTAGAGCAGAGAAGAGTACTTACATGTTGGGTAATATTTATAACATATGTAGAGCAGAGAAGAGTACTGACATGTTGGGTAATATTTATAACATATGTAGAGCAGAGAAGAGTACTGACATGTTGGGTAATATTTATAACATATGTAGAGCAGAGAAGAGTACTGACATGTTGGGTAATATTTATAACATATGTAGAGCAGAGAAGAGTACTGACATGTTGGGTAATATTTATAACATATGTAGAGCAGAGAAGAGTACTGACATGTTGGGTAATATTTATAACATATGTAGAGCAGAGAAGAGTACTGACATGTTGGGTAATATTTATAACATATGTAGAGCAGAGAAGAGTACTGACATGTTGGGTAATATTTATAACATATGTAGAGCAGAGAAGAGTACTGACATGTTGGGTAATATTTATAACATATGTAGAGCAGAGAAGAGTACTGACATGTTGGGTAATATTTATAACATATGTAGAGCAGAGAAGAGTACTGACATGTTGGGTAATATTTATAACATATGTAGAGCAGAGAAGAGTACTTACATGTTGGGTAATATTTATAACATATGTAGAGCAGAGAAGAGTACTTACATGTTGGGTAATATTTATAACATATGTAGAGCAGAGAAGAGTACTGACATGTTGGGTAATATTTATAACATATGTAGAGCAGAGAAGAGTACTGACATGTTGGGTAATATTTATAACATATGTAGAGCAGAGAAGAGTACTGACATGTTGGGTAATATTTATAACATATGTAGAGCAGAGAAGAGTACTGACATGTTGGGTAATATTTATAACATATGTAGAGCAGAGAAGAGTACTGACATGTTGGGTAATATTTATAACATATGTAGAGCAGAGAAGAGTACTGACATGTTGGGTAATATTTATAACATATGTAGAGCAGAGAAGAGTACTGACATGTTGGGTAATATTTATAACATATGTAGAGCAGAGAAGAGTACTTACATGTTGGGTAATATTTATAACATATGTAGAGCAGAGAAGAGTACTGACATGATGGGTAATATTTATAACATATGTAGAGCAGAGAAGAGTACTTACATGTTGGGTAATATTTATAACATATGTAGAGCAGAGAAGAGTACTGACATGTTGGGTAATATTTATAACATATGTAGAGCAGAGAAGAGTACTGACATGTTGGGTAATATTTATAACATATGTAGAGCAGAGAAGAGTACTTACATGTTAAGTGTGGCTTTACTGAGGGGAGGAATGTGATTTAGTGCTGCGTACCACCCTTCGCAGAGATATTAATATGTAGTTGTCATGTGACATAAAGCGTAAGATAGCAAAATTTATAACCGGTGTATCATAGGAAGAATGATGGGGAATAGAGGACACTAAATGTACATCTTTTGCCTAGTAATACAGAATAGTACACTTGAGGTGGTGCATTAGACAACACTGGTTGACATTAGCGTGTAATAATGATATCAGATATATTACACTGGTTATTATATTAGTACTGATGTTCTGTATCCAGCCATGGACATTTTTGTTGTGTACTTTCACTTGATACTATTGTGTGGTTATTTTATGAGCTGTCTTAGTAGCCTCAGAGAGTTCCTCGGTTGAGTTCCTGTGTAGTACATGTTTATCTTTAACTTTCTGTGAGTGTTGTAACTCTATGTGCAAGTTTTGCATTCTCACATTCTGCAAATATGGTGATTCCTGTTTCCTTTGCTTTTCATAGTTAAACATGTTTTACTTGTTGGTATTAATTTGTAATATCATGCGGTAATGTGTGTGATGTCATATTGTTGTTATCCTTTATCATAACATGGGCATTGCAGGAGTAGTGTGTCCCATGGCATCCCTTATAAGTCTAGGTATTTAAATGTCAGGATGGTGAGTTATGGTTAATTCTTGACATATGGTGCATCGGGGTGCAATTGAGATGACATGATGATAGACTGGTGGATTTCAATTCCGGTTTCATTGAGGGAACATCAAGGAATATAGTATTGTGAGTTTGTGAAACCGGTGTTGGTGGGAAAGCAAAAGTTAACTAGAAAGTAAAACCCATCAAGTATGACATACATAAAAAGAACAATTACTGTTATAAAGGAAGCTATGTTAATTATTATCAATGACTGGGTGTAGTGATCTAGGTACCGGATTGAACACTTCATGGATGGGCATTGTCTTATAAGTATCACATGATAATGACTATGTTTAGGATGGTGGCTATGGTGGTGGCGGTCATGTAATGATGATGATAGCCATGATGAGGATGATGATTATTATATCCGCCAGGGGCTGAAGTGGCCTGTAGTAATCAAGGTGGATGTATGTAGACTATATTGTGATTTTAACCACAATCAGGGTTATGGTGTAGGATTGATGAATGTGTAGAAAACGTTGGAGGCTGTTGAATAGGTGCTCCCTGTCATTTATATTTTATGTGGGTATCAGTTTTGTCCAGCTTAAGCATTATATAGTTAGTGTGGATTTACATAGTCCATGTCTGTTCGTGCACGAGGGCATTGCTCGTGTACACCATTGCTGGAGTGGTTGTCCTGTGAAGTCAATGTGTTGATGCAAATAATGATTCTTTGATGATTATTAATTAGATGTTGTGTTTGCTTACAATTTCTGATGTATGTTAACCCAATTCAGTGTTGAGATGTTTGCTTACAATGTCTGATGTATGTTAGCCAGATCAATGTTGAGATGTTTGCTTACAATGTCTGATGTATGCTAGCCATATCAGTGTTGAGATGTTTGTTACAATGTCTGATGTATGTTAGCCGGATCAGTGTTGAGATGTTTGCTTACAATGTCTGATGTATGTCAGCCAGATCAGTGTTGAGATGTTTGCTTACCATGTCTGATGTATGTTAGCCAGATCAGTGTTGAGATGTTTGCTTACAATGTCTGATGTATGTCAGCCAGATCAGTGTTGATGTGTTGTTTGCTTCCAACGTATGTTGTATGTTAGCCAAAAACAGTGTTGAGATGTTGTGATTGCTTGTGATGTGTGATGTAAGTGAATCTAATGAATAAGTGTCAGGATGTTGCATCTTGTGTCTATTCGTCACAAGTACAAGAGTGTTGTCTGTCTTACGTAGAGAGACTGGGTGTTGTTGTTGTCTTGTTGGGTCATCATGTTGAGATGTTTGACTTGTCTTTGCCTAATAGTATTTTTGTTGGTTTTTATTTTATCTACAGGAAAATCCAGAATTCTAGTTTTAGATTTTAGATTTTCCTGGGTTTTTAGTGGACTAGAAGTGTTTGGTAAATTAGTTCTAGTGGATTAGTTGATTAGTTTTTGGTGGATTAGTGTTTGGTGGATTAGTGTTTGGTAGATTTGGAGTTTTTACTGGATTAGAAGTTTTTGCTACACTTAGGAATTTTATTTGTTGGATTAGTGTTTTTGCTGTTTGATTTTTGCTGTATCCTAACTTCCTTGTTGATGCTACATGTCTGTATATTATTGTGAAGTTCAGAAGTTTAATAAACAAATGATGCTTGTGTTACTCTTACTTTGTCGTTTAGTTGATAGACTCTCGTTATAGTCATTGGTGTTAGAACAGCCCTCGGAGTAATTCTTTGTCTGGAATTGGAGAATATTGTTCCAATTCCCTGTCGGCCCACCCTGGATCTTCTTAAACCTTAATTCTTTTCTATTCTTGTTAACCGAGGACGGTGAGAGGTTCTTTCTCTTTATTCATTTTCTCCTTTGGCCCTACGCAGTCAGAGTTGCGCTCTTCTCCTCACATCACCGTAGCAGAAGTAAATGATCCTTGCTCCTGTTTTTACCTCTGTTTCATTAACGGGCCCAGAAATGTTGACTGTTTATGTCTACTTTCTCCAATTAGTTTACGGTTTTCATGTATTCATGTATATTGACTATACAAAGGCTTTTGATAGAGTTAGACATGTCAACATGGTGGATATGCTTGCAGATCTACAAATTAATGGGAAAGACATTAGACTTATAAAAAACATATAATGGAAACAACAAGCTGCAATAAGGATTGATAATGAAGTGGGACAGTATCAGCCAATTAAGAGAGGTGTTAGGGCAGGGATGTGTGATGTCTCCAGATCTTTTTTCCCTATACAGTGAAAATATTTTCAGAAATGTAGAGGATATAAATGGAATCAGCATTGGAGGACGAAACATCAATAACATTAGATATACAGATGATACAGTATTAATTGCAGACAATGCGCAGGACCTGCAACAATTAGTAGATGCGGTTGTTGTACACAGTGAGCAACTGGGGTTAGAATTAAATTGTAAAAAGACTCAGGTTATGGTCGTCACTAGGAAGAAAGAAGTGCCACAATGTAATATACAAGTAAATGGAAATATTCTTCAACAAGTGATTCGGTACAATTATCTTGGAACAGTCATAACATCTGATGGGAGATTCCTTGAAGAGATTAAAACAAGAATCGCCATGGCGAAAGTAGCCTTTAGCAAGATGAAAAACATTCTGACCAATAAAAAGATGTCAATTGAAACGAGAAAAAGAGTGTTGAGGGGATACATAGAGCCTGTTCTTTTGTATGGATGTGAAACTTGACAATGAGCAGTCAAGCTGAAAAGCATCTGATGGCTGCAGAAATGTGGTTTCTGAGGAAAATGCAAAGAATACCATGGACAGACAGAAAAACCAATGACCAAGTACTACAGGAGACAAATGAACATCGTAAACTGATTAGAGAAATTAGACGTAGACAGTCAACATTTTTTGGACATGTTATGAGAAGAAATGGATGGAGAACTTAGTGACAACTGGCAAGATCGAAGGGAACAGACCAAGAGGAAGACCGAGAGGAAAATACCTGGATGGCTTGGCCACATGGCATGGACGAGACAGGAACACTGAGCTGATCCACGACACTGGTGATCGAGTGAAATGACGAGTCATGACCGCCCACGCTTTCCTGGCATGGCACATGATTGATTGATTGATTTCATGTATTTCCTGTAGGAGGTGCTCGTTGGTTTTTCTGTCTGTCCATACATTCTTTGCGTTTTCCTCAGAAATCACATTTTCACTGACTTTAATTGTTTGTCACTTGTCTGCTCATTGTCCACGCTTCACATCCATACACAAATAGAATGTAGTGTTGTAGCACTTCAACACTATTTTTCACTTTGCATTTGACATCTGTTTATTGGTCAGTATGTTCTCTATCTTTTAAAAATTAAAATCTTTGCCATGGTGATTCTTGTTCTAATCTCTACAAGGCACCTTCTTCTGTCACATGTTACTACTGCTCCAAGATATGTGTACCGATTCGCTTATTTAAGAAATTCCCCATGTACCCGAATATTACATTGTGGTATTTCCGTTTTTCTTAGTGAAGGCTATAATCTCCGCCTTCTTACAATTTAACTTTAACCCTAGTTGTTCACTCTGTACAATACCCGCTTCTACTAAATGTTGTAGATTCCATTTGTTGTCTGCAGTCAATACTGTACCATCCGCATAAATAGTTTTATCGATGTTATGTCCCCCAATGGCGAATCCTCTCATATCTTGTAAATTTCAAAAAATATTTTCACCATACGGGGAAAACAGTTCTGGAGACATTACACATCCCTGCCCTAAGCATCAATACGGCGGAAATACCCCACGATTGGCTGCATAGCCACCTGGTCCCACTCCCAAAGCCAGGTAAGGATCACTCCAGACTCAATGGATACAGATTGATTGATTGATTGATTGATTGATTGATTGGATACAGAATCATAGCCCTGCAAAACACGTATGGCAAAGTCCTCGAAACGATAACAGCACGCAGGCTCCAGCGACATTTGGAAGGTCGTAATCTGCTTCCCAAAGGGCTCGGGAGTTAGCGGCCTGGGAAGGACACCTGGGCCAATGCTGCAACTTTTGCATTTGATGTCTACGAGGGCTTCCAGGATAAACAAGAGACATCGGCGGTGGTTCTTGACCTAGAGGATGCGTATAACAGGGTCAGGTATGATCGGTTGATATACACACTGTTGGACATGGAAGTCTGCCTTTGCCTTGTCAGATGGTTTGTGGCGGTCCTCTATGAGCGTAATGTTGCACTGCGCATGGGTTCCTCGACTTCTAACCCCTGTAATATTACACTAAGGTTGCCACAGGTATCTGCCATGTCCCCAGTGCTCTTTAATGTCTACACCAGCAAATTCGCAGCTCTTGAGACACCAGGTGTGGGTAGAATCTTACATTTGCAGATGATGTGCTGGTGTAGAGACAGGGCAGAGACAGGGCCAGTTTGGCAAAAGACTTACAAGTGGCAGTAAACAGGGTAGCGGAGTGGTGCAGGGAAGCAGGGGCAATTATACACCCAGACAAGGCATCGGTTGTGTGGTACTCCCTGGATAACCGGATCGTCAAGGCAGATGTCCCAGGTATTATGTTGACTGGATGTCCTCTTAGCAGAGAGCGTAAATTGAAGTACTCGGGTATCGCCTTTGACAGACGTTTGTCTTTTAAGGATCACGTGGAGGCTTTGGTGATGAAGGCTGGTAGCGGACTTAATGCATTGAGGGCGATGGCAGCAACCGGAGCAGATCAGAGGATGCTTTACAGGCTCTTTCAGCAGTTAATAATTCCTGTCATTGAGTTTGGTTTGGGGCTGCTGACAGTATCAAAGAGCCAGCTTGAAAGGTTGGCGCACATACAGAATATTGCACTAAGTTTGAAGTGCAACAACTGATCCAGAGTAACACACATCAAGGTGACATAGTCATCTACACCGATGGGTCAGTGGTGAGAAACAGACGTAGTGGCTGGGGTTTTATTGCAAAGGCGAATGGACGAGTCTTGAAAAGGGAGAGTCTGGCATATGAGACAACGACCTCCAGCGTGAGAATGGAGATGGAAGTAGTAACAGTGGCATTCTTTTTGTTAGAGGAGACTACTGCAACACACATTGTATTTATTATGGATTCTGTCAACAACTCATGTGCCAGGTATCATCGGATTCTTCTCCCACACCATACAAGAAACTTGCAAGTCGTGTGCGAGGAAAATACATGGTACATTTTATTGCCGTTGGCTCGTTACAATTATATGACAGTCGCTATTAAACCCACAACACAAAGCCACAGAATTGCCTATCACTAGTTTCCTAACGCCTATGCTATTTCTCTATCTATTTGGTTACACAAAACTCCTATCAACTATTCTACGATCTGAACACTACAAGTCCTGTCTCCCGTCTGACGATTCTCCTCGCGTGGTTACACACCACGCGGATGGACCTTGAAGCGTCCTTTGCCTTTTGCGTGTCATGCCACTCGCCACGCTTGCATTAGCTTCTCCTGTTGAGTGGCGTTCGTGGCTATCATGTAGGCGGGATGCTGTCATGACAAGAGTGCTAACCCTCTGGTCAACGCCTCCGTGTCTCATGAGAGAACCAGTTACCCATCTCCCATTTCACCATCTCCCCTGCCCTTACCTCGGGGCACCGTATCACCTCTTGGTCTCCTCGAGGTTGACTGCTCTTCCCGGTGGAGGGGTTACGTTCCAGTCTTTGACACACACCCTCCCCTCCTGTGTTGCGTCATCAACTTTCACTCACTGGTTGTGACGCAAGAGGTTTCTAAAAAATTAGTGTCTCTAATTTTTGTCAAAGACTGTAGATAACCTGGCTTTGGGCACTCTAATAGACTTCTACTGACTATTGTCACAATGTAGTAACACTTTACTTGGCTACTGGCAATCACCACAAACTTGTCTGGTTGGCGTGAGCCCTCTTCTCACATGCAATATTATATTTATTAGAGGTATGTCTGAACCGGACCGTTGTCTTATAAGACCTGCCCTCACATAGTAAATTAACTTACTACCCATACAAAGTTGACTTTCTTAGGGTCAACACATGAATTGCTTCATGTCCCCTATATAATATTTAACAACCATTACACAAGGTGTGTGCGACAGGCTTTACCTATCTCGCTTCCGCGTGTAAAGTTATATTTCACTGTTAAGTTAGTGTTTCGTTGTCTATTATGTCCCCTGACCCGAAGTTATTTCCCTTTGATCATACAAAATATGTATGTAATTTATGTGTTTGTTTTTCTGGTTGTTTGCGTGTTTGGATGTAATTAATATTCTAATCTAACTTCTAACCTGTGTATCTAACTATCATGTGTATGTATGTTAGTTTTTAAGTGCCATAATTCGGTTAAATGTGGCCACCAACAAGTGTATAACACTAATTCGTGACTACATTCCCTTAATATGAACCTTAAAATACTTTTCTAAGTTCTAAGCTAAACTACATACAACACATTCACAACAGCACATTTTCATCAACGAAAACAAACATTTAACGCACCCAACAATTAAAAGTCGCGCTGGGCAGCAGAAAAAACTCGCTGACCAATATCACTCTCTCCTGTATATTAGACATTCGCTCTCACTTTCACACTTCTGTTACACGTCTTTCACCCTTAATCCTGTCACACATCTTTCATCCTCCCAATTATTTAAAAACCTTGGAGTGACACTGTACAAATTTGGCTCAGTTTGAGAAAGTTGAGCTCAATGACTGTGCGACAATCGCTGCACGAGTCATATATTTACATTATATTTACATGCAAGAGAAAGGGTTGATGGTTTGTACCCTTGGTCTTATCAACCACTGTGTTCTACTAAACTAAAACTCTAAATACTGACATACTAATACTAATTCTATAAATATGTATTTAATGTGTTAACTACTTTAATATATTTTGTAACATTAATGGTAAGATATGCTTTCATTAATCCTAATCTTTATCTATTCTAAGGGATGTAATCTAACTAATTAAATGAAATTGATGTGATATGAGTTATGTATCTCTCTGAAGTGGGTAATGTGAAAACAAATTATGTACCTTTATAAAAATGGGTAATGTGAAATATAACACAATTATACCCAATTGTTTTTAACTGCAAAACAAGATATATGACTGATGTTCCTAATCTAAATGATGTAAATGCTGTATGTTCAATTATCTAATTTTTTTTAAATCCTATTACGATATAAAATGATGATAATAGTAAATGGTAATGTTTGCTAGATGGTATGGTTCATTAGGATGGAATGAACTGAACTGAAATGAAGCTAAGTGAAATGTAACAACCTAAATGGTACTATTCCTATCAAAACTTTAATCTAGTTTATAATTAACTATTATTACGTCTAAATTACTATTCTAATTTAATTTTAAGCTAAGTAAGTGGGTCAATTACTGAACTATCTAAACTATTAAAAAAAATGAAAACTATTATATTTCCTAATCTAACTCTAATTTATCACTATCTTAAAATGTTATCTTACATATCACAATAAGTTTATATACATGGTATTCAGTTACCTCAGGTTAGTTGTTGCCTGAATGTTTGTACATTGGTTTTATAGGCATACTATATATACACAATTGGCCTGGGTATCTGAAATACATTGCACAGTCATACTTGAGTCCTATGGGTAGTGCACCTGTAGAGTTAGCTGGTGTCGTAGATCACTATTTTCGTGTCTGTATTTATGTACTGTTCTGACACTGTTTTTCTGTGCTTAACACAACCGATACACCGGAATGGAGCTTAGTAGGTAATGAGCTGTCCCAGTTCACACGGTGTTAATTTGTCTTCGGAGCACAGTTCTTCTTTTGATGTCTACGGACACATGGTAGTTCACTGTTCTTGGTACATGATTAAGCACATAATGTCGCTGTATATGTAACATATTTCACATAGAATATTATTATGTACTCATTTAATAACTACTACTCTACACTTCTATGTGGAATTTCAGGTATTTCTACCTCAGATGGTCGACTAAGGGTATCAGCCAGAATGTTGTCCTTACCCTTGATATGTTCTATACTAAACGTATAGTTTTGGAGGATCAGCGACCACCTGTATATCCGGTCATTTCGATGCACACCACTCTGTATGACCGTGATCGGGGAGTTGTCGGTTTGGACGATGAAGTGCACACCCGCCAGAAATCGATGGAGCTTTCTCACCGCATAGATGACGCTTAGGGCTTCCAACTCTGATATGGAATATCTGGACTCGGCAGGTGTGATCTTACGGCTCACGTAGCAAATCGGATGGAAGATGCCCTCATAAAATTGGCCTAGTACTGCAGCGATGGAGATCCTGCTGGCATCTGTCCTAAGATAATAAACGAGCCTAGGATTAGGCAAGCGGAGGATTGGTACATTACTAAAAAGGATTTTCAATTTTGACAATGCAGAAATTAATAATGCATCTTTGACATCTAATTTTACAGATGCTTTTAACACGTTGGAAAATACACTTGTAATTTCCGCTAAATTTGGTATAAATTTACTATAGTAGTTTACTAATCCCAAAAGGCTTCTGACCTGTTTCTTTGTGGTAGGCATGGTCAGATTCATAATTTTCGTAATAATTCTATTGTCAGTCTTTAGTTGGCCTTGAGAAATGACATGACCCAAAAAATCAATTTCTTTTAGGCCTAATTCAACTTTGCTCGGTTTGACAGTGAGACCGAAGAGTCGCAACCTATCAAAGACATGTCTCAGTTTCAGTAAGTGTGTTGTCCAGTCATCAGTATGGACACATATATCATCTATATAGGTCACAGTATTCGTCACTCCATGCAGTAGATCTCTAGTTAAGCGTACGAAAGTGGCAGGAGCATTTCGAAGTCCGAAAGGAAGAAAACGCCACTCGTACAGTCCTAAAGGTGTTGAAAAAGCAGTAAGATGAATGGATTGAGTCTGCATAGGGACCTGCCAATATCCCTTAGTAAGATCTAGTTTTGAAAAGATTTTGGAAGTAGACATGTCAAGGATAAGATCTTCGCAGGAAGGAATTGGTTCTGCGTCGATCTTAGTGATGTTGTTGAGCTTTCGATAGTCTACACACAGACGAATTGTGGAATCTTTCTTCTTAACTAGGACGATTGGAAAAGAGTACTCAGATGTCGATTTTTGGATAATCCCACTAGCTTCTAGATTAAGAATTTCTTTATTCAGATTTTCCCTATAGCTGAGTGGGATAGAGTACGGCCTGCATTTGATAGGTTTAGAGTCCGAAAGAAGAATGGAGTGTTCGATTCTGTCCGTCCTACCTGGGATGTCAGAAAATATGTCTTTGTACTCCGTCACTAATTCCACTAATTGTCGTCGTTGACTGTCTGTTAGTCCCTGATCTATATGTATACTCTCCATTGTCGCAGTCTTGTCTACAATGGGAACAGGCAGTTCCATTCCGTCGTCGTCTACCTGATTCAGTACGGTGGTGGTGCTAAGTGCGTATTCTGTTTTCTCGCTAAGTGTATGGACATTGTCGGATCTGCCAGTCTCGCTAACTAGTGTAGTTGCGTTGTGTACGTCTGTCGTCTGATCACTAGGTGTGGGTGCACTGTGTTCGTCTGTCTCTACTTCTGTCTCTTGTCGTGAAAAGTAAGGTTTCAACATGTTGACATGGAATATCTTTAAGTGTCCGTTTATTGATATTTCATAGTCAACATCTGAAATTCTACGTACCACCTTGAATGGCCCTTGCCATGAGGTCAATAATAAATTTCGTTTGTCTGGAAGTAACAAAAGTATGTCTTGATCTGGTTCAAGATCAATTGTTCTTGCCCCTTTGTTTGCATATTGGCGGTAGATTTGACCCTTCCTCTCCAAAGCTGCCTTAGCTATAATACACGATTTCATGATTTTGTCTCGTGTTTCTGTCACCATTTCATAAGGTGTTTTTGAGGTGGGAATTTGTATAGAATTAGTTATTACCTGATGGTAAATGGTTAGGGGTCCACGTGGGTTAGCCCCGTATACTAATTCAAATGGTGAGAAACCCGTGCTTGAATGGGGAATCTCCCGATAGGCGAACAGCACTGTTGGTAACAGTGTATCCCAATCAGCTGGGTTTTCTGCTGTCACCTTAGCCAGCATATGCTTCAGATCACCGTTAATTTTTTCTACTATTCCATTGCTGGCTGGATGGTATGCTGTAGTGAAATGTTGTTTAATCCCTAACATTTTTGTAAGGGCTTGCGTTGCAGCCGATATGAATTGAGTTCCACGATCGGATAAAATGGTCCGTGGGAATCCGAATCGTGAGAACAGGTGTAGAAATACATTGGCAACGTCTTTGGAGGTGATGTATTTCAAAGCTACTGCCTCAACCCACCTTGAACATAGGTCGACCATTGTTAATATGAAGCGATTTCCTTTGCTGGACACCTGATTCAGGGGTCCAACAATATCTACCGCCACACTCTCAAATGGCCTAGAAGCCAGTGTAGAAGGTTGTACTTCAGCTGTAGGATGTTTACCCTTACGTACTAATTGTTGACAGACATTACAAGAACGACAAAATAATTTTATATCATTGCAAAAACCTGGCCAATAGAAATGAGCCTGAATTCTGGCCCTGGTTTTGTCGTATGCAAGATGACCAGCAAACGGTGACTCATGTGCAATCTTTAGCACAGTAAGACGGTGTTGTTCAGGTAACACCGTTTGCTGAATCTCATGGTTACCAGTAGTATAATATCTAGTTAAAATGCCATTATTAAGTCTAAAGAACCATGATGCATTTTTGGTCACTTTGGCTCTTTCTTTCAATAATTTTAAATATGGAGACACACTAGGATCAGCTTTCTGCTGTTCTATAAATTTCTGTCTGTTGGTATCATCTGTGCTAGTTGGAGAAAGCAACAGTAGTCTCTCATCTTGTAGTGTGTCTTGATGTTTCAACGTGTCTGCTCTGGTTGTTGCATTAGCTGCATTTAATTTCTCCCATGCAACTATTTCATCACTAGTACAATGTTTCAGTTGGGGTAAGCAACCCAAAATTAAATCAGTACAAGGGTTGTCAAGTATTGCACAAGTAAAGGTACCCGAAAGAAAAGGTGTATTAATACGGGCTTTGGCCAAAGGGTAAATCTCAATGTTACCCGAAAAGGTTCGGCATTTGACAGTGTCACCTGTATAATCACCCGGACTCACCAGTTCCTTCCGAAGACCAATAAGGGTGCTGCCGCTGTCCAGCAAACATTGGCATGGTCTATCATTGACCATTGCATTGTGGAACACCAAATTGCCTCTGGAGGCTAATGCTGCATTCACACTCTCGGATGAGAATGGTACTGTATGTCCACATTCTAGTTTTCCGTCTGCATGAAATTGGTGACATCGTTCACAACTGTCAAAGCTCAACATATCGTTTACACAACACACATCTTCAGCTTGGTTAACGGTAAGTCATTTTCAACATCACACTCATTCTCACTACCACTATCAGAAGATGTATCAATCAAATCAGCATTGTTGGCTTTCATACGTTGGCGGCCCAGGCACTTATTTGAATAATGGCCATAGCTGGAACAAAAACAAACATTTGATTGCACGCCTGTATGCAGATCTTTTACTTTGTTGCTTCTTAATAACAGTTTCAAGATGCGCCGGATACTTCGGCGATTTGTCACACATAGAATAAGTGTCATGCAAAAGTTGACAGTAAATACATTTTGACACTTTCCTATCTTTGTTGTCGTGTTTCCGAAAGGGTTTTCTGTTACTCTGATAGTTTTTTGGTTGGTCTTTCCCAAAGGAAACTATTTCAGAGTCATTTGAGGTCTTAAAAATATCTCTGTTAGAAGAAAAATATGCTGAGCCTTTCTTTTCAAACTGCTCGATGTTCTCAATGTCTGACTGCTGCAAAAATTTAGCAAAAGGAGATGGTATAGTGGATATAACTTTATCCATAGCTATTAAATTTTTTAATCTATCAAAGTCTTTTCCTATGTTAGCTGCTTTAAGCCACCTATTTAGTACACTCTGAACATTTGAGACGTAATCAATAAAAGTCTCACTAGGTTTAGGTTTTAAATTTGAGAACTGAACCTGATACCCAGGGGCATCAAGTAAAAAGTGCTGCATAATCCTATCATGGATGTATTGATAGTTAGATCTAAGCTCAATTGGTATAGATTCTATCACTTTAAGGGGCTCACCACTTAGATTCTTCATATAAATCATAGCCCACATCTCTATTGGAACTTGGTGATATTTAAATTGATACTCTACATTCTCTGTCCAGGCTGATATGGAATCTTCTTTACAATATGGTTTGATAATGTTTTTGTATTTATTGAACTTATTTTCCTCTTGTTGACTTTTTAATTTAGTGGCAGAGATCTCTGCGTGTGAGTCTACATCCATACCTTTCATCTTCAACTGTGTCTCTGATTCAACTTGTATTTGCTTTTCCTTAACTCTAGCCATTTCATCTATCTCTTTTTGCTTTAGTTCTCTTTCTTGATCTAGTTGCCTTTGCTTTAGTTCTAGTTCTTTTTGTTTAATCTCCTTATCATGTTCTAACTGTTGTTGTTTAACCTCTAATTCTTTTTGTTTAATTTCCTTATCATGTTCTAGCTGTTTTTGTTTTGTTATCTCAGCTAGTTGTGCCATCTCTTTTTGATGCTGTCTTTCTTGTTCTCTTTCTCGTGCGCGTTCGTCTCTCTCTGCATCCTTTTGCTTCTTTAAATTTCCTATCAGCATATTCTTCTAGATCTTTACCTGTATATTGCATTTCTTTCCCTGCTTTTACGAAAACAGCTAGTGTAGCCATGATGTTGAGTACTTAGCTTGCGTTGACCTACACTGACTTGTTTAATCACCTATCTATCTTTGATATGTTATGTTTGTCAATCTCTGAGCACTACCACTTGTACTCTCAGTTTATCTGCTGAAAAAAAAAATTTTTTCCCTGAAAAACCAGAGCACACCAATATGCTAGTGTATCACAAGCTGAAAAACAGATGCACTATTAATCACATTGCATGCCAAAAATATTGGGTATACTCAACTTAATGTTCCCGAGAATCAGGGAACAGCAATCCGGCAACATAGGTCACCTTTTCTGGCACTTTTGCATAGACACACGTTTTGTAATCAGGACACCTTGTTTGGCACACCGACATACACACGCGTTATCTGCTCAGCTGTTGTTCACCCTGATTTGCAGAGCAGCAATAATTAATAACTAGTAACCGATATGATCTTCTAGACAAATTGGGACAATGACAATGACAAGCCCACGAACAACAAGAATTTGGGTTAATTAATATTTAATGTCAATGTCCTGTCTTCGTTCTAACCGTATATGCCTTTCGTCACTATCCTAGTTTAGTTTATGTAAGTGCTGTGCAAACCAAGTCTAATTTGCATAGCCAGAAAGTAGTCCCATCGTGACAGTAAACGAAGAAAAAGTACGAACAAAACTATCCATAACTGCTTTTAAATAAATAAAAATATCATAATTATTGTTTAAATAAATAAATATATTCAATTACTAACTTAAATAAACAAATAATAAATAATATAATGTACAGATTCAGGCGGGCAGCCGCTTGACGATTTTGTAAACACTCGAATGCTGGATGCAAATGGCGTAGGAAAACTGCTTGTCAATTCTCCTACGTCAGACGCGCAGCGCTATTTTTAGCTTGCAAAAATCGATAATGTCGGCTGGCTGTGTATCGCTCCGCCATGAATCATCTTTGGTACTCATTCATAAATAAATAGGTAAGTACATAAATAAATGCAAGAAAATAAAAATATCAATACTTACAACTTTGAAGAACACATGATTTAACTAAATAATCATTTAATAAACACAATTACATAATATATTTCGTCACGATAGGCACAAACTTAGCCCGCAACTTGTTCTTGTCTGCACAAATTACCGTCACTGACACAAATTAAACCCTAGTCTGGAGCCGTGGAAGAGTGGATTAGCTTGACTTTTCGTCCAAGCACCACTTCTGACACCACATTTAATCCTTGCCTGTCAACAACTCATGTGCCAGGCATCATCGGATTCTTCTCCCACACCATACAAGAAACTTGCAAGTCGTGTGCGAGGAAAATACATGGTACATTTTATTGCCGTTGGCTCGTTACAATTATATGACAGTCGCTATTAAACCCACAACACAAAGCCACAGAATTGCCTATCACTAGTTTCCTAAAGCCTATGCTAATTCTCTATCTATTTGGTTACACAAAACTCCTATCAACTATTCTACGATCTGAACACTACAAGTCCTGTCTCCCGTCTGACGATTCTCCTCGCGTGGTTACACACCACGCGGATGGACCTTGAAGCGTCCTTTGCCTTTTGCGTGTCATGCCACTCGCCACGCTTACATTAGCTTCTCCTGTTGAGTGGCGTTCGTGGCTATCATGTAGGCGGGATGCTGTCGTGACCAGAGTGCTAACCCTCTGGTCAACGCCTCCGTGTCTCATGAGAGAACCAGTTACCCATCTCCCATTTCACCATCTCTCCTGCCCTTACCTCGGGGCACCGTATCACCTCTTGGTCTCCTCGAGGTTGACTGCTCTTCCCGGTGGAGGGGTTACGTTCCAGTCCTTGACACACACCCTCCCCTCCTGTGTTGCGTCATCAACTTTCACTCACTGGTTGTGACGCAAGAGGTTTCTAAAAAATTAGTGTCTCTAATTTTTGTCAAAGACTGTAGATAACCTGGCTTTGGGCACTCTAATAGACTTCTACTGACTATTGTCACAATGTCGTAACACTTTACTTGGCTACTGGCAATCACCACAAACTTGTCTGGTTGGCGTGAGCCCTCTTCTCACATGCAATATTATATTTATTAGAGGTATGTCTGAACCGGACCGTTGTCTTATAAGACCTGCCCTCACATAGAAAATTAACTTACTACCCATACAAAGTTGACTTTCTTAGGGTCAACACATGAATTGTTTCATGTCCCCTATATAATATTTAACAACCATTACACAAGGTGTGTGCGACAGGCTTTACCTATTTCGCTTCCGCGTGTAAAGTTATATTTCACTGTTAAGTTAGTGTTTCGTTGTCTATTATGTCCCCTGACCCGAAGTTATCTCCCTTTGATCAATAAAATATGTATGTAATTTATGTGTTTGTTTTTCTGGTTGTTTGCGTGTTTGGATGTAATTAATATTCTAATCTAACTTCTAACCTGTGTATCTAACTATCATGTGTATGTATGTTAGTTTTTAAGTGCCATAATTCGGTTAAATGTGGCCACAAACAAGTGTATAACACTAATTCGTGACTACGTTCCCTTATTATGAAACCTAAAATACTTTATGTAAGATCTAAACTAAACTACACACAACACATTCACAATAGCACATTTTCATTAACGAAAACAAACATTTAACGCAGCCAACAATTAAAAGTCGCGATGAGCAGCAGAACAACTCGCTGACCAATATCACTCTCTCCTGTCTATTACACATTCGCTCTCACTTTCACACTTCTGTTACACGTCTTTCACCCTTAATCCTGTCACACATCTTTTATCCTCCCAATTATTTAAAAACCTTGGAGTGACACTGTACAAATTTGGCTCAGTTTGAGAAAGTTGAGCTCAATGACTGTGGGACAATCGCTGCACGAGTCATATATTTACATTATATTTACATGCAAGAGAAAGGGTTGATGGTGTGTACCCTTGGTCTTATCAACCACTGTGTTCTACTAAACTAAAACTCTAAATACTGACATACTAATACTAATTCTATAAATATGTATTTAATGTGTTAACTACTTTAATATATTTTGTAACATTAATGGTAAGATATGCTTTCATTAATCCTAATCTTTATCTATTCTAAGGGATGTAATCTAACTAATTAAATGAAATTGATGTGATATGAGTTATGTATCTTTCTGAAGTGGGTAATGTGAAAACAAATTATGTACCTTTATAACAATTGGTAATGTGAAATATAACACAATTATACCTAATGTTTTTAACTGCAAAACAAGATATATGACTGATGTTCTTAATCTAAATGATGTAAATGCTGTATGTTCAATTATCTAATTTTTTTATCCTATTACGATATAAAATGATGATAATAGTAAATGGTAATGTTTGCTAGATGGTATGGTTCATTAGGATGGAATGAACTGAACTGAAATGAAGCTAAGTGAAATGTAACAACCTAAATGGTACTATTCCTATCAAAACTTTAATCTAGTTTATAATTAACTATTATTACGTCTAAATTATTATTCTAATTTAATTTTAAGCTAAGTAAGTGGGTCAATTACTGAACTATCTAAACTCTTAAAAAAAAATGAAAACTATTATATTTCCTAATCTAACTCTAATTTATCACTACCTTAAAATGTTATCTTACATATCACAATAGTTTTATATACATGGTATTCAGTTACCTCAGGTTAGTTGTTGCCTGAATGTTTGTACCTTGGTTTTATAGGCATACTATATATACACAATTGGCCTGGGTATCTGAAATACATTGGACAGTCATACTTGAGTCCTATGGGTAGTGCACCTGTAGAGTTAGCTGGTGTCGTAGATCACTATTTTCGTGTCTGTATTTATGTACTGTTCTGACACTGTTTTTCTGTGCTTAACACAACCGATACACCGGAATGGAGCTTAGTAGATAATGAGCTGTCCCAGTTCCCACGGTGTTAATTTGTCATCGGGGCACAGTTCTTCTTTTGATGTCTACGGACACATGGTAGTTCATTGTTCTTGGTACATGATTAAGCACATAATGTCGCTGTATATGTAACATATTTCACATAGAATATTCTTATGTACTCATTTAATAACTACTACTCTACACTTCTATGTGGAATTTCAGGTATTTCTACCTCAGATGGTCGACTAAGGGTATCAGCCAGAATGTTGTCCTTACCCTTGATTTGTTCTATACTAAACGTATAGTTTTGGAGGATCAGCGACCACCTGTATATCCGGTCATTTCGATGCACACCACTCTGTATGACCGTGATCGGGGAGTTGTCGGTTTGGACGATGAAGTGCACACCCGCCAGAAATCGATGGAGCTTTCTCACCGCATAGATGACGCTTAGGGCTTCCAACTCTGATATGGAATATCAGGACTCGGCAGGTGTGATCTTACGGCTCACGTAGCAAATCGGATGGAAGATGCCCTCATAAAATTGGCCTAGTACTGCAGCGATGGAGATCCTGCTGGCATCTGTCCTAAGATAATAAACGAGCCTAGGATTAGGCAAGCGGAGGATTGGTACATTACTAAAAAGGATTTTCAATTTTGACAATGCAGAAATTAATAATGCATCTTTGACATCTAATTTTACAGATGCTTTTAACACGTTGGAAAATACACTTGTAATTTCCGCTAAATTTGGTATAAATTTACTATAGTAGTTTACTAATCCCAAAAGGCTTCTGACCTGTTTCTTTGTGGTAGGCATGTCAGATTCATAATTTTCGTAATAATTCTATTGTCAGTCTTTAGTTGGCCTTGAGAAATGACATGACCCAAAAAATCAATTTCTTTTAGGCCTAATTCAACTTTGCTCGGTTTGACAGTGAGACCGAAGAGTCGCAACCTATCAAAGACATGTCTCAGTTTCAGTAAGTGTGTTGTCCAGTCATCAGTATGGACACATATATCATCTATATAGGTCACAGTATTCGTCACTCCATGCAGTAGATCTCTAGTTAAGCGTACGAAAGTGGCAGGAGCATTTCGAAGTCCGAAAGGAAGAAAACGCCACTCGTACAGTCCTAAAGGTGTGGAAAAAGCAGTAAGATGCATGGATTGAGTCTGCATAGGGACCTGCCAATATCCCTTAGTAAGATCTAGTTTTGAAAAGATTTTGAAAGTAGACATGTCAAGGATAAGATCTTCGCAGGAAGGAATTGGTTCTGCGTCGATCTTAGTGATGTTGTTGAGCTTTCGATAGTCTACACACAGACGAATTGTGGAATCTTCTTCTTAACTAGGACGATTGGAAAAGAGTACTCAGATGTCGATTTTTGGATAATCCCACTAGCTTCTAGATTAAGAATTTCTTTATTCAGATTTTCCCTATAGCTGAGTGGGATAGAGTACGGCCTGCATTTGATAGGTTTAGAGTCCGAAAGAAGAATGGAGTGTTCGATTCTGTCCGTCCTACTTGGGATGTCAGAAAATATGTCTTTGTACTCCGTCACTAATTCCACTAATTGTCGTCGTTGACTGTCTGTTAGTCCCTGATCTATATGTATACTCTCCATTGTCGCAGTCTTGTCTACAATGGGAACAGGCAGTGCCATTCCGTTGTCGTCTACCTGATTCAGTACAGTGGTGGTGCTAAATGCGTATTCTGTTTTCTCGCTAAGTGTATGGACATTGTCGGATCTGCCAGTCTCGCTAACTAGTGTAGTTGCGTTGTGTACGTCTGTCGTCTGATCACTAGGTATGGGTGCACTGTGTTCGTCTGTCTCTACTTCTGTCTCTTGTCGTGAAAAGTAAGGTTTCAACATGTTGACATGGAATATCTTTAAGTGTCCGTTTATTGATATTTCATAGTCAACATCTGAAATTCTACGTACCACCTTGAATGGCCCTTGCCATGAGGTCAATAATAAATTTCGTTTGTCTGGAAGTAACAAAAGTATGTCTTGATCTGGTTCAAGATCAATTGTTCTTGCCCCTTTTTTGCACATTGGCGGTAGATTTGAGCCTTCCTCTCCAAAGCTGCCTTAGCTATAATACACGATTTCATGATTTTGTCTCGTGTTTCTGTCACCATTTCATAAGGTGTTTTTGAGGTGGGAATTTGTATAGAATTAGTTATTACCTGATGGTAAATGGTTAGGGGTCCACGTGGGTTAGCCCCGTATACTAATTCAAATGGTGAGAAACCCGTGCTTGAATGGGGAATCTCCCGATAGGCGGACAGCACTGTTGGTAACAGTGTATCCCAATCAGCTGGGTTTTCTGCTGTCACCTTAGCCAGCATATGCATCAGATCACCGTTAATTTTTTCTACTATTCCATTGCTGGCTGGATGGTATGCTGTAGTGAAATGTTGTTTAATCCCTAACATTTTTGTAAGGGCTTGCGTTGCAGCCGATATGAATTGAGTTCCACGATCGGATAAAATGGTCCGTGGGAATCCGAATCGTGAGAACAGGTGTAGAAATACATTGGCAACGTCTTTGGAGGTGATGTATTTCAAAGCTACTGCCTCAACCCACCTTGAACATAGGTCGACCATTGTTAATATGAAGCGATTTCCTTTGCTCGACACCTGATTCAGGGGTCCAACAATATCTACCGCCACACTCTCAAATGGCCTAGAAGCCAGTGTAGAAGGTTGTACTTCAGCTGTAGGATGTTTACCCTTACGTACTAATTGTTGACAGACATTACAAGAACGACAAAATAATTTTATATCATTGCAAAAACCTAGCCAATAGAAATGAGCCTGAATTCTGGCCCTGGTTTTGTCGTATGCAAGATGACCAGCAAACGGTGACTCACGTGCAATCTTTAGCACAGTAAGACGGTGTTGTTCAGGTAACACCGTTTGCTGAATCTCATGGTTACCAGTAGTATAATATCTAATTAAAATGGTATTAAGTCTAAAGAACCATGATGCATTTTTGGTCACTTTGGCTCTTTCTTTCAATAATTTTAAATATGGAGACACACTAGGATCAGCTTTCTGCTGTTCTATAAATTGCTGTCTGTTGGTATCATCTCTGCTAGTTGGAGAAAGCAACAGTAGTCTCTCATCTTGTAGTGTGTCTTGATGTTCCAACGTGTCTGCTCTGGTTGTTGCATTAGCTGCATTTAATTTCTCCCATGCAACTATTTCATCACTAGTACAATGTTTCAGTTGGGGTAAGCAACCCAAAATTAAATCAGTACAAGGGTTGTCAAGTATTGCACAAGTAAAGGTACCCGAAAGAAAAGGTGTATTAATACGGGCTTTGGCCAAAGGGTAAATCTCAATGTTACCCGAAAAGGTTCGGCATTTGACAGTGTCACCTGTATAATCACCCGGACTCACCAGTTCCTTCCGAAGACCAATAAGGGTGCTGCCGCTGTCCAGCAAACATTGGCATGGTCTATCATTGACCATTGCATTGTGGAACATCAAATTGCCTCTGGAGGCTAATGCTGCATTCACACTCTCGGATGAGAATGGTACTGTATGTCCACATTCTAGTTTTCCGTCTGCATGAAATTGGTGACATCGTTCACAACTGTCAAAGCTCAACATATCGTTTACACAACACACATCTTCAGCTTGGTTAACGGGTAAGTCATTTTCAACATCACACTCATTCTCACTACCACTATCAGAAGATGTATCAATCAAATCAGCATTGTTGGCTTTCATACGTTGGTGGCCCAGGCACTTATTTGAATAATGGCCATAGCTGGAACAAAAACAAACATTTGATTGCACGCCTGTATGCAGATCTTTTACTTTGTTGCTTCTTAATAACAGTTTCAAGATGCGCCGGATACTTCGGCGATTTGTCACACATAGAATAAGTGTCATGCAAAAGTTGACAGTAAATACATTTTGACACTTTCCTATCTTTGTTGTCGTGTTTCTGAAAGGGTTTACTGTTACTCTGATAGTTTTTTGGTTGGTCTTTCACAAAGGAAACTATTTCAGAGTCATTTGAAGTCTTAAAAATATCTCTATTAGAAGAAAAATATGCTGAGCCTTTCTTTTCAAACTGCTCGATGTTCTCAATGTCTGACTGTTGCAAAAATTTAGCAAAAGGAGATGGTATAGTGGATATAACTTTATCCATAGCTATTAAATTTGTTAATCTATCAAAGTCTTTTCCTATGTTAGCTGCTTTAAGCCACCTATTTAGTACACTCTGAACATTTGAGACGTAATCAATAAAAGTCTCACTAGGTTTAGGTTTTAAATTTGAGAACTGAACCTGATACCCAGGGGCATCAAGTAAAAAGTGCTGCATAATCCTATCATGGATGTATTGATAGTTCGATCTAAGCTCAATTGGTATAGATTCTATCACTTTAAGGGGCTCACCACTTAGATTCTTCATATAAATCATAGCCCACATCTCTATTGGAACTTGGTGATATTTAAATTGATACTCTACATTCTCTGTCCAGGCTGATATGGAATCTTCTTTACAATATGGTTTGATAATGTTTTTGTATTTATTGAACTTATTTTCCTCTTGTTGACTTTTAATTTAGTGGCAGAGATCTCTGCGTGTGAGTCTACATCCATACCTTTCATCTTCAACTGTGTCTCTGATTCAACTTGTATTTGCTTTTCCTTCACTCTAGCCATTTCATCTATCTCTTTTTGCTTTAGTTCTCTTTCTTGATCTAGTTGCCTTTGCTTTAGTTCTAGTTCTTTTTGTTTAATCTCCTTATCATGTTTTAACTGTTGTTGTTTAACGTCTAATTCTTTTTGTTTAATCTCCTTATCATCTTCTAGCTGTTTTTGTTTTGTTATCTCAGCTAGTTGTGCCATCTCTTTTTGATGCTGTCTTTCTTGTTCTCTTTCTCGTGCGCGTTCGTCCCTCTCTGCATCTTTTGCTTCTTTAAATTTCCTATCAGCATATTCTTCTAGCTCTTTACCTGTATATTGCATTTCTTTCCCTGCTTTTACGAAATCAGCTAGTGTAGCCATGATGTTGAGTACTTAGCTTACGTTGACCTCCACTGACCTGTTTAATCACTTATCTATCTTTGATATGTTATGTTTGTCAATCGCTGAGCACTACCAATTGTACTCTCAGTTTATATGCTGAAAAAAATTTTCCCTGAAAAATCAGAGTACAAAAGTATGCTAGTGCATCACTAGCTGAAAAAGAGATGCACTATTAATCACATTGCATGCCAAAAATATTGGGTATACTCAACTTAATGTTCCCGAGAATCAGGGAACAGCAATTCAGCAATCCGGCAACACAGGTCACCTTGTGTGGCACTTTGGCATAGACACACGTTTTATCTGCTCAGCTGTTGTTCACCCTGATTTGCAGACCAGCAATAATTAATAACTAGTAACCGATATGATTTTCTAGACAAATTGGGACAATGACAATGACAAGCCCACGAACAACAAGAATTTGGGTTAATTAATATTTAATGTCAATGTCCTGTCTTCGTTCTAACCGTATATGCCTTTCGTCACTATCCTAGTTTAGTTTATGTAAGTGCTGTGCAAACCAAGTCTAATTTGCATAGCCAGAAAGTAGTCCCATCGTGACAGTAAACGAAGAAAAAGTACGAACAAAACTATCCATAACTGCTTTTAAATAAATAAAAATATCATAATTATTGTTAAAATAAATAAATATATTCAATTACTAACTTAAATAAACAAATAATAAATAATATAATGTACAGATTCAGGCGGGCAGCCGCTTGACGATTTTGTAAACACTCGAATGCTGGATGCAAATGGCGTAGGAAAACTGCTTGTCAATTCTCCTACGTCAGACGCGCAGCGCTATTTTTAGCTTGCAAAAATCGATAATGTCGGCTGGCTGTGTATCGCTCCGCCATGAATCATCTTTGGTACTCATTCATAAATAAATAGGTAAGTACATAAATAAATGCAAGAAAATAAAAATATCAATACTTACAACTTTGAAGAACACATGATTTAACTAAATAATCATTTAATAAACACAATTACATAATATATTTCGTCACGATAGGCACAAACTTAGCCCGCAACTTGTTCTTGTCTGCACAAATTACCGTCACTGACACAAATTAAACCCTAGTCTGGAGCAGTGGAAGAGTGGATTAGCTTGACTTTTCGTCCAAGCACCACTTCTGACACCACATTTAATCCTTGCCTGTCAACAACTCATGTGCCAGGCATCATCGGATTCTTCTCCCACACCATACAAGAAACTTGCAAGTCGTGTGCGAGGAAAATACATGGTACATTTTATTGCCGTTGGCTCGTTACAATTATATGACAGTCGCTATTAAACCCACAACACAAAGCCACAGAATTGCCTATCACTAGTTTCCTAACGCCTATGCTAATTTTCTATCTATTTGGTTACACAAAACTCCTATCAACTATTCTACGATCTGAACACTACAAGTCCTGTCTCCCGTCTGACGATTCTCCTCGCGTGGTTACACACCACGCGGATGGACCTTGAAGCGTCCTTTGCCTTTTGCGTGTCATGCCACTCGCCACACTTGCATTAGCTTCTCCTGTTGAGTGGCGTTCGTGGCTATCATGTAGGCGGGATGCTGTCATGACCAGAGTGCTAACCCTCTGGTCAACGCCTCCGTGTCTCATGAGAGAACCAGTTACCCATCTCCCATTTCACCATCTCCCCTGCCCTTACCTCGGGGCACCGTATCACCTCTTGGTCTCCTCGAGGTTGACTGCTCTTCCCGGTGGAGGGGTTACGTTCCAGTCTTTGACAGATTCAAAGAGTATGCTTAGCAAGGTGGAGAAAGGAATGGTTCGTGTGGAATGGCTATCGACGCTGCAGAGGGATTGTGTTAACTGTATGGATATTTTGCCCTGAGAATGCGAGGGTGAGGGGGAATGAACAGAATGATAGGCCGACAGGAATGCACCTCTTGGTAGTAGATTGCCTATGGACAAGGAGGAGGGGTAGGTGGTTGTGCGCTTGTGGGACCAGGTGGAGAAGGCGGTGGAACAGATTGAGAACCTGTATGTTGAAAGAATGAGATTACGAGGGATAGGTTGCGGTTCTTGAAGAATCTCAAAACTGAAAAGGAAGACCAGGAGAACTTTAAATCAGTTAGCGGTGGGAACGTTAGTAGTATGACTCTTCGCTGGCTGTTGAACGAGGGGACGGAGCACGTATGGAAATGTCCTGAGTGCAGTGATATCGAATCTTAACTCAACTCAACACAACAGATCCCTGTCGTGCATCTTTCTTAATACGCTGATACTGAACTACTTCATTATCAATCTTTATGGCAGATTATAGTTGTTTTCAATATATGCTTTTGACAAGTCTAAGGTCTTTCCCATTAATTTGTAGACTTGTAGGCATCTTCATCATGTTGACATGTCTCACTTTATCGAAAGCCTTTGTTTAGTCAATAAAGCAAAGATGTATGTCTATGTTTACTTCTCTTGAACGCTTAATCAATGTTCCCAGCATTTATAACTGTACCCTTGTCTTTTACAAACCCACATTGTTTTGCCTCTATATCAGGTTGCATTTTCTTCCTAACTCTTTGCGTGATAATTTGTAGCAAAATCGTCGCCATGTGGCTTATTATGCTAATTGTTCAATGTTTATCACAATCCAAGGCATCTGATTTTTTCGAGATTTCAAAAACATATAGATTGTCATATTTCAGGAGGTATATCACAGCATCATGCGAGCGTACATTGTGTTTTGCAGTCTTATGACTTCGTCTATTCCATATTTTTCTAAGGCATTGATTATTTCCGTCGTGATATGGTCTGGACCTGGGGTCTTGTCAGCTTTTATAAGAATAAGAGAATTCTGAACTTCCATCTTCGAAATTGATGATCCTTCTTTATTATTTTGAATATCACACTGTTCCTCTCTTGTATCACTGAAAAGGTCTTTCACATAACCCTATCATGCATTTAAAATCTGATCTTTGTCTATTATGATTTTATCATCTTGTTTTTCTTATATTTTTAGGCAGCCCACTGTTGTGTGTGTGTATATTCTTAGTGATGTCGTGAATTATTTTGTGCATTATTTGTTATTCTGGGTGCCACCAAAACCTGCTCAAGACGACTACCACGTTATAGACAGACCAAACCAAGTCATTATTCTGCGCCTTAGAACAGGACACAATAGATTACGCAACCACATGCATACAAAATTCAAGATTGGTGAAACAGCCATGTGCTGATGTGGTTTGGCTCCGCAGACAGCAGAGCACATACTTCAACATACCCAGGCGAACCTTCTGGCCTAGAGAGACATCAGTGGAAGATAAACTCTATGGACCGCTGAGTGAACTGAAAAAGACTGGTAGATTCATACATTGCAGTTATAGATATATTTCAAGCGAACGAAAGAAGAAGAAGAAGTTATTCTGGGTGTTGTGCTGGTTTTTAATTTCCCTGAAAGTTTTCTCAAGCCATGCTTCTGTTTGCCTCTTTGCACAGTGTTGTAATTGTCCACCTAAAATTACTATAAATTTAGAGATTGTGGTGACAAGTAACGTATACAAAATCGATTTCAGGATTTATCATCATCATCATGAGCTATGCCGACAGGCGTGAATGGTCATGGTTGGCAATGCCATACGCCAACCAGTCTTGGATATGTGTGTCTCCCTTTCCATATTATGCCACGCGACCAAGTTTTGCGGAGGCAGTCATCTTGTTGCATTTCCCTTGCTATTTTTGCCACCAAAATGCATGTCGATGCTGTGAATAAATGAACTCTTTTACAGAAAAATAATGCAAGTAAAAACAGAGGATAAACAATGTTGCACTAACTTGATATCGCCGTGTTGCTCAAATGAAAGACGAAAAACAAACTATCCTCAACGCTTTTATTTGTGTGAATTATGACAGAAAACTGGTCGGTGAAATCTTCTTCCTGCACTTCCTTAATAGTTATGTTAATTGTGGCTTTATATTCACTGGAAGTAATGTTGACGATGATTGGACTCAATACATCAGTATGGTTTGGATAGTAGTAATTGCGATCTTTGGGGTGGTTTGGGTATTTTATTTGAACATACGGGCTGATGTATAGACGTGGTTGACACTGAACACAGAATACGACAGAGACCGGCTTTCCCAACATGGCGGGTATGGCTGTTCCATTCTCAAAACTGGTCGGGCTGTCCGTGCATAGTTTAATACTGCCTGTGGGAAAACAACATCAACAAATGAAATCACACATTGAAAGATAATAATTGAAACAGATATCATATTTACTTCTTACATATCACTAAACGTCTTTACACAAAGGTAATCATCATCAAGTGCCCTGTCAGCTGGCGTAGGCGTTCATGTCTCTCCACATATCTCGGTCTTTGGTGTTCTGGATCAACTCTGCGGATGATATTCCACCATTTCTGTCTCAGTCCATCCGGCATAATTTCTCTAGGTCGGCCTCTGTTTTTCTTCCCCTTGATCTTTCCAGTTGCCAAGATGTTCTCCAATGCCTCTTTACTCATCACACGATCAAAGAAAGCTATTTGTCTCTTTCTTATTGTTGAATATAATGTTCCAGTTTTATTAGCCTTTTTCAGGCAATCGATGTTAGTTACTCTGGCAGTTCAAGGAATTCGCAACATCCGTTAAACAAATGTAAAACATTAAAAACAAACAACTATTTGTATTGATTTTTACATGATTTTAAAAACATTTGTTAGGCAATACAGGATGTATCGAGCTAAACCAACAACGGACAGTTTCGTGAAAGCTCAGAGAACTACAGCATGTGTAACTGATTCTGTGCCAAACAAAAGTGTAGGTTTGGATCAAGCAAACATGAAAGACGGACAATGGGAAGTAGGGGTGTGTCACAGTTTTGGCTTAAGAGTTGTTAATATAGTAGCAAACATGTATTATACGCAGTAATAACATTTCAGCGATATATAAGCGCTGACAAATGTGGAAAGTCGTTTAAGACAAACAATCATCCCATGACACTTAATCACTTCAATGCTGTCACGAAATGTGAACTGTAACTGGGCGGATGCACTAGGAGTGGACAGTGATCTGTCCTGGTATTGTCATGAGCACGTCGAAAGCAGGTTCAACGCATGGGCTCGTCGCTTGCCAAAGTGATGGAAAGATTGACCACCTATTCCTGTTTACTCACAAACCTAAGAAATATTTCTTCTCATAACGTGTTCAAATCATTTTGATTGTCTAAATCTCATTTCTCTAATCAATTTAGTGTTTTCATTTGCTTCTTGTAGGAGTTGCTCGTTAGATTTTCTGTCTATTTATTGTATTATTTGCATTTTTCTTAGAAACCATATTCCAACTGCCATTAGATGTTTTCCAGCTTGTCTGCTCATTGTCCAAGCTTCACTTCCATAGAAAAGTATATGTTCTATGTAGCACTTCAAAACTCTTTTTCTCATTACAAATTACATCTTCTTATTGGTCAGTATGTTTTCCATCTTGCAAAAGGCTACCATTGCCATAGCGATTCTTGTTCTAATCTCTTTAAGGCACCTCCCATCAGATGATATGATTGTTCCGAGATAGTTATATCTATTCTCCTGTTTAAGAATGTTTCCATATTCTTGTATATTACACTGTGGTATTTCTTTCTTCCTAGTGAGGACCATAATTTGTGTCTTCTTAAAATGCAATTCTCACTCTAGCTGTTAACTGTGTACATGTAACCGCATCTACTAAATATACTAAATATAGAATAGCACAACAGAAAAGCAACATTTCGCAAGATGAAGAATTGTATATGGAATATATTTATGTCAGTCGGTGTGAGAAAGAGAGTTCTTGAGAGTTATATCGAGACAATCCTGATGTATAGAAGTAGTTCATGGACAATAAGCAGATCGTTGATGAATTATGAGAAAGAGAGGCATTGGTAACTAAGACAGAAGATGCTAGAAAGTTCGACATCCTGTAGCCAGGGAACATTCTATCAGAAATGTTTGCCAATGCACGAAGCAGAAAGAGAAATGACGACTGTAGCAGACTATGATAATATAAAAGGAAACAATTGGGTATGTGTGGCTCCTGGGAGAGAGAGAGAGAGAGAGAGAGAGAGAGAGAGAGAGAGAGAGAGAGACAGGCAGAGAGTTAGAGAGATACAGAGAGAGACAGAGAGAGAGACGGAGAGAGACAGCGAGAGACCGAGCGAGAGACAGAGATAAACAGAGACAGTGAGAGACACAAAGAGAGACAGGGGAAGAGAGACAGACACAGAGAGAGACCGAGCCAGAGACAGAGAGAGACAGACAGACAGACACAGGGGGAGACACGGAGAGAGACAGAGAGAAAGACAGAGAGACAGAGAGAAAGACAGAGGGAAAGGGACAGAGACAGACAGAGGCAGAGAGAGACAGAGAGAGAGACAGACAGAGATAACCAGAGAGACAGAGAGAGAGAGATAAACGGAGAGAGACAGAGAGAGACCGAGGGAGAGACAGAGACAGACAAAGACAAATGGCGAGCAAGAGATAGATAACGAGAGAGACAGAGAGATAGCGAGAGACAGACAGAAAGACAGACAGGGAGACAGACAGAGAGACATACTTAGAGATAGAGACGAAGAGAGACAGACAAATAGACAGGGATTGACAGAGAGAGACAGAAAGCAAGAGAGAGACACACAAAGAGGGAGACGGAAAGAGACACAAAGAGAGAGAGACGGAAAGAAACACACCCACAGACAGAGAAAGAGACAAACAGAAACAGACAGAGATATACAGAGAGACAGACAGAGAGACAGACACACAGAGAGTGACGGAGAGAGACAAACAGAGAGACAGAAAAATAGACAGAAAGTGACAGAGAGACACACACACACACACACACACAAACACACAGATAGACAGACAGACAGACATTTTAGAATGAACTCAATTCAGGTGAAAAGAAAACACAGTAAGGAAATAAATATGAAAATACAATAATAGATAAAAAATAAATAAACAATAATAAAAAGCAAATATGTAAGGAATCATCTAAAAAACCAATCCCATGTTCTTAAAGAGAAAAAGAAATACAATTCTAAATATAAATGCACAGGGACATAACCACAGAGCAGTATAATTAAGCATTGTTAGCCGGCGAGTGCGCACAACAATGTACAGGAAGGATATGCAATGGCAGCAGGCTGGGGAGAGACAAGATGACCAACGACACACAGCGTGGACTGTAAGAAAAAGCAACTAAATCCTGCCTGCACATTTGAGGTGACCAGTTGCATTGCCTATATTACTAACAATTGCAGAAAACTCACAGACGAGTGTAAACATCGCAGAAAGTAGAATCCATGTATATAAGAAATACAACAGCATTCCGGCGCCAGGGTTATACAGTTTATAACTGCAAGAAGGCAACATTCCCATCATACTGTACAGAATCAAAACACTGCTATATGCAAGTGCGGACGTCTAAGTTCCACTCAGTGTTGGTTATACAACACGAAATCTGTGGAAAGAAATAAGTAAATACATGAACTGATAATGCTAGAAGAATCACAAATTGGTCTATAAGGAAAAATGGCTGTCTGAGATTTCATTAAAAATAAATCAATGTTGATTGTCTTCGTTTGTTTCAATTATATGATAATCATCAACATTATATCTTGCTAGAGCAGTGGTTCTCAGCCTGTGGGGACTTCTAGGGTTTCCAGGGGGGGGGGGGGGGGGGGGGGAATTAAGATTATTTCAAGATCACGTTAATACAAGAACCGATTACTTGATATTGTTTTTCCCTTCATACTTTACGGTTCTGTACGTCTCACCCTTCTAAAATTCATTTTATAACGTAAGTAGACCCACAAATCACGTTTTATGTGGACGTCGAGACTTGTTTTAGTATGTGCTATTAAATTTAGCTTCCATTATTACGTATACTGTGTAGGGGCGGGGCGGGATTTTTAGTTAGGAAATACGAAAGGGAAGGGGGGGGGGGGAATGACGTTCTGAAAATATGGTGAAAGGGGGCACGGGCCAAATTTTTAGGTAGAAAATACGAAAAGGTGGGGGGGGGGGGGGAAATGACGTTCTGAAAATATGGTGAAGAGGGACACGGGCCAAAAAAGGCTGAGAACCACTGTGCTAGAGCTTATCTCGCCCGTCTGCTATATGGGGCTTTAGGAAAAGCAAAATATAGGAACACTGTCACCTACCAGAGATGTTATAAGTAAGAAGGATTGGGATTGGGAAGCTTCACAATACACACACACACACACACACACACGCACGCACGCACGCACGCACGCACACACACACACACGCACACACACAGATTAAATAAATAAGCTCAATAGGACATAAACATATGGCAACCGGGTCGGCAGGCAAGCATGCCAGCCACTGCACCACCGCGGTTCCACTCTCCTAACCTACACCCCAGGAATTACACATCGGAACAAGCAATTGTTGATTGGTTGGTTGGATTTTTGGTTGTTTGGTTGGTTGTTTGGCTGGTTGGTTGGTTGGATGACTGGCTGGCTGACTGGTTCGTTGGTTGGTTATTTGGTTAGTTCGTTGGTTTGTTGGTTTGGTTAGTTCTCTCAGTGATTTATTGTGGACTAGGACTGCTCACTGTCTCAAAGTGTCATTTGGTGAAATTAGAGCGCATACAGAACGAAGCTATGCGGGTCATTCTGGGATGCACCACAGACACCCCAGCAGTGTGTATGAGTTACATCCTTGGTTTGCCGACAGTTGCTGGTAGGCTCAAGGTGATGCAGGCGAAGGCACACCTCAGAGTAGTTGCTGACACAGATCACCCATTGCATGAGGCGCTGGACGTAGTTAAGGGTCAGCGACTGATAAGAGGGAAATCGTGGATGGTTCAGGCGGAGGATACGATCAGACAATTGTGCATCCTGGAGAACATTAGGCGAGGAGAGGAGTGGGTCAGAGTGGCAGCGGAGCAGTCAGACTTGTGCAAAGTTATAATCACATTGAGCCGGGAGTGCAGGGAGTGGCCAGCAGGGGCTACGGAAGTGGAAATCCAGCAACTAATTCAGGATAATGCTCTCACGGGTGATGATTATATACACAGATGGTTCGGTGTTGAGAGGCGAAGAAGACTGCTGCGACTGCTGTGCTTGTTTCTTCAAACAGCAGCAGTCCTGCACCGACATCAGCTGAAACCGTTCCCGTCGCAGAAACCATAACTACAGCCAGCAACAGCCGGGAAACTATCAACACCATGAGAGATCAGTCGACTCAACGCGCTATCGAGATCAAGTCGCTTTATCGGTTAACGCAGAGGATGCCTCGCGTTAAAAGTGCCGCGCAGAGACATGCGCTCTATGCAGCCGGGAAGAAGAAGGGAGAGGCGAAGAAGACTGCTGCGACTGCTGTGCTTGTTTCTTCAAACAGCAGCAGTCCTGCACCGACATCAGCTGAAACCGTTCCCGTCGCAGAAACCATACCTACAGCCAGCAACAGCCGGGAAACTATCAACACCAAGGAGATGCAGCCCAATATACCAGAGACCTCCACACAGGAGGAAACAATTACTACTATAGACTTCACCGGCAAAATACTACTGAAGCAGACAAGCGTGGGAGAAGCTAAACTGACGGCGCTACCAACGGACAAGATAATCAGTCTGTTGGAAAACGAGCTGGGAAGAAACAGCATCGGCCAGCTGCGCAAGACATCGGATGGAATAGTGGTCACCATCAATAAAAAAACCAAAGACCACAGCACTTCTACAGCAAATATCACAAGAAGAGAAAGCCGTCATCCAGCTTAACCACGGCATACTACTGGAAGCCGCCCGGCACAACTCGATCAAAAGATGGGTCATCAAGCGAGTCAAGACCCATCTCACCAACGACCAGATCAGGGAGATGCTAACAAGGGAGAACCGCAAGACCAAGATCACCAGTGCTGAGCGGATCATCGGGAAAAACAACATACCCTCCACAGTTGTCGTAACATCGGAGGGCCGACTGATCCCTCAATACATTACATGGGACAAGAAAGACCAAGTACCAGAACCCTACATACCGAGAGTGCTGCAGTGTTCCAAGTGCCAGAAGTTCTAGCACACCCGTGCCACCTGCAAGAGTGATGTGGAGGTATGTAGGTACTGCTCTGGTCCCCATCAATATAGTCAGTGCCAGCATGCCAAGAAGGACTCGGACTTCAGGAGGCCGAACACCAACAGAAAGTGCGCCAACTGCCTCGGCAACCACGGCGCCAGGTACCTCGGCTGCCCCTGCCATCAAGACAGCAAAGAAGCTATGAAAATCGCCATCAAGTCTAACTTGCCATATAAGGAGGCCAGGAGGCAGTACGAGGCGACTTACCGACTATCCACAAGCGACAAAGCACAACTGGAAGGCCAACTGAAGGACCTGAGAACACAGTTCAAAAGCATGGAGGAAGATAAAGACAAGACGCAAGAAACACAGACAACGGCCGTTCAGCGCATACTGGACGAACTGAAGCAAGTCCAGCAGAAGATAGAGCAGGATGTCGCTCGAATGGCCGCCATAAAAGCTGAAACTGACGAAACTCTATCGAGAATTCAAGAAGAAAGAGCAAAAACAGAAGAAACGCTGAAACAAATCCAGGAAGAAAGAGACCAGATAGAACTACTCAAGTCACAGAAAGAACCGGATGATGCAAAGATCCAAACATAAGACAAAGCACAAGAAGAAGAAATTGAAATCGAACTGGATGAGAACGGATACCCAGACCAAGAGCAATTCTGTAGGGCACTTGCGAATCGCCGCTCCACACCAAGATCGAACCATCTAGACGACAGACGAACGGGAAGGTTCGAAGACAACCCAAGACGGGGAAGGAGGAGGAACCACAGGTGGAACGACGAATGGTAGACTCCCTGAAGGAAACAGCACCATATGACGGGGTGGGTACACAATAACTCCAGGCCTCAACAAGTGCGCTACTCTGCCCAGACATGTAACACTTTATCAAGACATGAACGAACAAAATCAGCCAACCAGAAACCAGGAAGCTGAAAACAAGCAGCCCGATCTACGAACGAATCAAAACAAGCCACACAATAAAGGTCCCAACTACAACCAAACCGATATAGGCGGTTGAACGGGACCATTCGGTTGAGAGGTAGTAGAAGTGCCTGGGGGTTCTTAACAAAAGCTAATGGTCACCGTTTGGTGCAGGAGAGCCTGGCATATGATACCACAACATCTAGCTTAAGAATGGAGGTGGAGGCGGTCAGTGCAGCTTTCCGCTGGATGGAGAATACGATACACACAAACATCGTAATTGTAACTGACTCAGAAAGCATGCTGAGTATGGTGAGGACAGGCAAGCTTCGTGCAGAGTGGCTTGCTTCGCTTCGGAAGTCACGGGTGACAAGCATCGTCTGGATCTTTTCTCCGGGGTATGCTGGTGTGCTGGTGAATGAACAGGCGGACAGATTGGTTGGCTCTGCAAAACTTGGTGGAGTATTGATGCCTGATAAGGCAGACGTGGTTGCGGCCTTGTGGGAGCACGTATACACCTCGGAGGAGCAAATGGATCACCATAGTCTGGCAAGAATGAGACAACGAGGGGTGACGAGGGGATCTGGCCGACGATCGACTCTCAGAGGAAAGGCGAGACGGACATATAATCAGATTGCTACTGGTACTATTAGTGTTGGAACTCTTCGCTGGCTGCTGAGGATGGGGACGGAGCGCTTATGGGAATGCCCCGAATGCTGTGATGTCGGTTCCTAAATCAGTCAATCAATCAATCAATCGTTGGTTTGTTGGTTACTGATATGGAAAACTGAATGTTTAACTCTTACTCCCGACAGTCAGATTGTTCAAACCAGAAACCGGGAATGCATCTATCCGCGTCACGTGCTCCCAGGTATGTACCACAGTTCAATCTCTACGGGGGCTGTCTTGCACATCTCTCATTCCCCTCTCCCATTTCAGACACAATGGGGGTGCGCATGAGCGACGCTGAACTTCAATTCAGCCGAGAGACGCTGATACTGTGTCCGGGTCAGGGTTCACTTCTGCACGTGTGGATGGTCTAAGGTCAGGTCTGAATTTGTCGTGTCTCCTCTACGGACTTACAGATTCAGTGCCAAGCAAACAGTATGTTTGGACCAAATAACAATCGATGGTGAAAATTAGGAAGTAGTGGTGTGCCACAGTTATGATTTATAAGTTGTTAGTATGATAGCAGGCATGTATTATATATCAAATTAAAGAGGGGTTCATTCATTTATTCAGTAGCAGTCCTGTGCAGAACCTCGCTCCCATAATAACCATCCGGAAAACATCTCGACCATAAGTAAGATGTCCCGCGTCCGATATACCCATCTGGAAACCATCTGCTACATCCTGCACCCATCTCCTCCTTGGTCTTCCTGTTATTCTTTTCCTGGGCATATACCCCGACGTTGTTACATAGGGAAAACTACTGTATATAAGCCCATGACAGATACGGGAATTCGCCTGAGACTGTTAATCATCCCACAGCACTTCATCAGTTAAGGCAAATCGTTGTCAATCCCTTGCCCGGAAGAAGACAAAACACGCTAACAAAACACACTGCACCTGCTTGACACGTTTTTCATGCAACTGTGTACACCGCTCTAATCTGCATAAAATATAACATGAATAAATTTATCCCAAAATAGTTTCATGTGTGGGTATATGATGTGACAGCGCCATCGCATGTTGAATGCATGGAGGGACAGGTGGCCTGTCTTTCCCTCACCTAGCGAGACGACGACCTCAGGGGTCAAATCCTCGTGTGACGGTGCTCCTGACATTATCTGCGCAGCTCCCTAACAACGCTACTAACGCATCCGCTGTAAAGTGATAACAACTCCACCGCATAGCAGGCACGACAGGAGGCTTCTGATGGCCGGAAAGTGATTACCAACCGCCCCCCCCCCCGCCCGGCCCCCACCCCACATCTCCCAATCCTGGAATGTTTCCGCCCTTTACCTTCATAACACTCTCTGGGAGGGGACCAGGGTCATTACTCCGGGTGTCTTTCTCCTGCCGTGATTTCGTACTCGGTTTCGAGACGTTCGTGTTTCTTTCCCACTTGTCCGCGCACTGTGTCTTGCCTCAAACCTCCATCGTCGTGGCTATAAGTTCTGACTACAGCACTAACTTCGCAACATTTACGAAATATATCATCATCATTGTGTTCTAGGCCGATAAGCGTGGGCGGCCATATTTCGCCATCTCAAACGATCACCAGAGTCGTGGATCAACTCTGTGTCCATTTTGGTATTTACGAAGAAAAATAAAAACACTCCTACCTCGTTCAACCTGCTTCTGCAGCGTCGGTTATAATTGATGCCCGTTTTATAAAAATGAATTTGGATTATCTTTCCATTCTTTGCCGGCTTTGTGGCGAAGGGTTTACAGGCGCAATTTGCAATCTCACATAAAGCGTTTGAAACACAGCTGAGGGATATTTGGCAGCAGACCGCCTAGCGTTAGTTTTCATAACGAGCGCCTGGCTTTCAGAAAGCAATTGCAAACTATTGCAGGTAAACTCACCAAGAATAAATAGCTAATAATGCTGGTGTTGATTGTGACGTCCTAAATAAGATATGCAACTAACCAACTCATGTGTTTGTTCTCTACCGAGTTAGCCCTAAACACGACTGATTATATGTTCCCCTCTGTGCTCTTCGGGTTCGGCTGTGTCTTATGGGGGATCGAGCTGATTGGCATTTTCTTTATTGCGTTCAGTTGGTCCTGACGACCAAATATATGCAACGTGAATATAGACCTCGTCACGATCGAGAACAATCATGACTTGTCTACATAGCCGACATTAATCATGACACAATTCCCCCACAATGATCACGACAAATGTCCCCACACTGATCATGACTCATCGACACAACCGACAATGGAAGACGTGTCATTCTTTCTCTTTCTCTTTCAAGTTTCTGATCTGAAGACGCAATGACTGATGATGACTCAGTAGGAACAGCTCTGGATCGCTCCCTTCACATTCGCAAACACTGTACACATCCACCTATGTGTAAAACAAAAAGTACAGGACCCTTTTACTAACCATAAGCGCGTTCAGTATATGGTGCTAGACCCTCATTTGTAAAGTTCATTCGCACCCAATGGCTGGTATGGTCAGTGTCACGCCCGCCGCCTTACTTCCCAAAATATTTCCTGGTAGCCATTTTAGTGTGGGTCGACATTTGAGCCCAGGATTTTAAAATCCGCCCGATAGAGATCCGAAC